>CAODLS010989631.1:0-15855 GCA_948243855.1 Flueggea neowawraea | reverse complement strand
ATACTCGTACTGATGACCGTCCCGAACCGAAGAACTAAAACTAGAACTGAAAAAAGTTATATATATATATAATTAATTATATACATATAAAAAATAATTATATATATGGACAATTATATATATATATATATATATATATATATGAATAATTATACATATATGAACAATTAATTATATATATATGGAAAATTATATATATATGAACAATATATATATATGTGTGTGTGTGTTGGAAAATCGGGTCCGCCCATGACAGTAATGGGTGGAACCCGAGTCCGTTAGTTGTCGGGTCGACTAACGAGCCCAACTAATTATTGGTAATTAGTCGTGGGCTTCCTAAATGGGTTAGGAATACCCAACTAGAGTCCATTCATCTTATATGAGTAGGAACTCTACAGTTGTCTAATATGGGAAAACAGATAGAGTGAGAAAAAATCAGAGAAAAGAAATACATTCTTTCTCTACAACACAACAGTCGTCACTCTCTTCTCCACAAACGAAGAAAAACGTTCTTCTTCCCTCCCCACTAGAAATCCTGCACCAATCTCGGAGTGGCGTTTAGACTACGCAACAGTCGAGTATTCTCGTCGGTATTCATTCGATTGTGGTTTATTCGCGAGACCAATGATGAATCGACCATATTCCGCTGCTGCCATGCCTGCTGCCTTACTGTTCTTCCGTTGTCAAGGAGTCGAGGAGTCGAACCGGGATTCGTTGTTGTTTGTCTATCAACCGTATGCATATTCCTTCATTGGTATCAGAGCCCGTGTAAGATTTCAATTTTTTGTTTCGAAATTCTTGTTGGTCTTAGTCAGGAATGCCTATTGTATTTTTTGTGTGATTTATTTCTGTCTGGAACACAAAATTTGCTTCGAGTTCGTCCGAAGCCAAATTTTCAAAGTCCAAATTTTGGAAAACGGACACCACCATTGAGATCAACGACCCCTAAAACATATTCTGACCAAGTTTTGTGGCCGAAAATTGTCAGGAATGCCCTCAAATTGGCAAAAATCGGATATGGTTACACTGAGTAAGGTGACTGTAGATGAATTTGTTCATCTGATGAAATAGGGCTACGTGGCACACTCTGATTCGTTAGATGAAATCAGAAGACCTAATCAGATGGCGAAACATGTCAGTGGCTGAAGCTTAGTCAACACTGACCAAGCGACACATGGACCACTAAGACTCATCCACGTGTCTGCCACGTGGAATTTGTGCCATGGATACATATACGTCATCAACACATGTCGGTGTTGACTGGATAGACACGTCAGCAACCAGGATCAGCCATTGACCGCCACGTGGGCATTCATGCCACGTGGTAGTCCACATCATCGACCCACGTGGACCAACGCAGGTCGCCACGTGGTAGCACGATCAGTAAACATGTCGCAGAAGACAACCGCGGCGCATGGCGGCACGTATGACGACGCTTGTCGCGCGTCTCGGACATGTAACGGCGCATGATGGTACATGTGGCGTTTGACACTTGTCCTGACCACCAAATTTTCCTTTTTTTCTACAGAATTAATATTTAGATTTTTTCGGAATTTTTGGCATATTTTTCACAAGTTTTTGAGTTCCAGAACTATTTTTTCCAAATTTTTTGAATATTAAAAATTGTTTAAAAATTGTAAAAAATGTTTTTTCTATCATGAATTATTTTGGAAATTAGTTTTCAAAATAATTAAATTTTAAAATATGCAAATATAGTTCTCATTTAGATAATTGAGATGTGATTCTAATTATTTAGGTAATACGTGTATATGTATGATATCCATTTTATTTTAATTAGTTGCAAATAGTTCGAATGAGGTAAAACCATATTGTATTGAATATAGTGTGAATTAAGCAATAATTTGCACGACTCCCAAAGAGAGTACGTCCAAAGATACACCATGATTGCAAAGAGAGATCGTGAGGAGTGGGAGCATCCACTTATGGTCTTATGATTAATAGGATTCTTAATAAGTTGACATGACAACTTACGAATTCTATTTTAACACATTAGGAAAAGTCCATTGTGTAACCAATTGGTAGATATAGGTTAAATACTATATTGGTTTAGTATTATTTTGGGGATATTTATATGCATTGTTTATGTATTGATGTTGTCCAATGTTAACTTATATGTGTTAACATTGAGATAGATTGTTTGGATTGTCTGTTGGTTCAATAAATGATAATGATTCATTTATTAATTTTGGATGATTGTTGTATTGATTTGCCTTAATTGAATGTGCAATTTTTTTGTTTGTTGAATATATTGACCAATTATTAAGCTTGACTTGATAATTGAGATGACCAACATAGATTCTCCTAAATCGAGTGGACTTTACAAGTGAATCCAAATAGTCATTATTTACTGTCTATAAAATTAAATGTAGTATGGTTGATTATTATGACTAAGATGGTAATTGTGCACCTAGTGTACTTTTCGATTCGAAACTTAATAAGAGACTGTACTAGTTTAATTTTTGTTGGATAGTAAATAAATGTGTATTGCTATGAATTACTTGTGTGCAACTATGTTTGACTATTTGTCATGATATTTGTAATATTCACTGCTTGAAAAGTCAATTGATACTCAGCCATACAATAACGTATGTTGAGCTTGGACGGCAACAATCGTAAACCTTAGATTATGAAAATCTAGTGTGTACTCTAAGAGCGAAAGAGCTCGTGCACTTTTGAATTTGGTTATGGCCGAATTCAAAAAGGAATAGAATACCACTCAACATTGTGGACCGAAATGTCTTATAGACATGGAAGTGAGAAATTTCGTTACATCCATCATCTTGTTAGTACAAAGTATGATGAGTTCACTTGGCTATTTTGCAAGTATGAAGATGCAATGCATTTGCAAGTTGCATTTAAGGAGCAGTTAGTTGGCAAGACACTAACTAGAGCTCGAGGTCTTCGACCATCAACGTTGATACTTGTTGCAAATGTCCTAATCAAGTTAGTAGAGCGTGAGGCCTACATGATTAGAGACCTAGTGATTCTGGTCATATTTTTATCAAGGACAAGGTCCAAGTTGTTATCCATTTCTTTGCATAAAATTTAAGAGCAAATTGAGTTGCACCTAACCCACGCTTATCTCAAACATGAGATCGTGAGGAATTTCATGATGTCTTATTCTATTGGATAAATTTCAATGCAAAGGTAAGGAAAAGGTTTACGAACCTAAGTCCTTAAGAAGTGAGAGACTAGACAGAATTTGAGGAAATCTTTAAACATGAACAACTTTGACATTTTGCGAGTAAAATGTTAACTTCCAAAGACACATCATATGTGAGATGATGCAGTTTTGAGGGTATATTACTCAAAATCACGCGAGTGAGTAGAGTTACCTTGTTCAATGTTCTTATTTGAATTTCTTCGTTGGCTGACAGTTTATTCAATTTTAAGGATCCTCACAATGAATTTGTGACGTGACTTCATTAAGTTTCAACTAGTTCAAGGAAGGAATAAGTTGAGAATGTAAGAAACAACTTGAAAGTGAGAGTTTGACGATTTGACATGTACGAATTAGCTTTGTACATGAGCCAAACATTTTCTTGCATTAGATTCTATCATGAACTTATTGAAGTTTGCCTTCAATTTGTGTTCTAACAATAACGGTATTTGTTAGACCATGTTTGAGTGGGTGACTACTTATGCACTAAAAGTGGTTTCTTAATTAGGTAAAGTACCTAAGTATTGAAAATCCTAGTTTCCATTCGTAGTTGTTTCACATGATTATGAGGACTTATGTGAAGTTAATGCAAGCAACCCAAACACATTGAGAAAATCGAGTACGTCGATTAGCTCAAGTGAGAGTATTAAGCAATTGTATAAGTTCAAGTTGTCTAATTGCAAGCTTTGCAACGAGAAAAATACTAGAGAGAAAACCATTTCAAAAGGCACTTAGAGCTAAATACTTATTGCTATTAATCCACTTTTGATGTTTGACATCAAAAGAATGAGAGGGCAAGGCTAAGGCCTGACTCTTCATCACTTTTGTATTTATGACTGTGAAAGGAGCTGTCATATTTATTTGATTTTTTATAAGTAAGGATGGTCTAGTTAGTTCTTACTTCTTGCAAATCAAAAAAGGAATCAAATAAAGCTTTGTGGATCGACTAAGGTCGTGAACGTCTATAAGATGAGACCAAAGCTTTATGTGATGAAAGGGAAGTGAACATAAGTTATTCATTCTTACACTCCACAAATAATACGTATAACGGAGAGGAGAAATAAACTCTCCTTAATATGGTTAGAATTGTAATGGTAAATGCCACAACGTTCAAAATCCATATGCCCTCTAATTTCGTTACTTCTATCTCTCATGGTTGTAGATTGGTCGAGTGCATGACCTAAACCACATGAAACCAAGATATGTATTGCCAATGTCTATGATTCCTAAGTCTATAAAGACTAAGAGGCAAAAGGTTTAAGTTACCTTATTGTATCACAAATGATACTTTCTTCGTGAGACAATAAAAGTGGCATAGTAACTAGTTTCAAGAAGTCAAATTCTTAGTGAATAGATTTTTTAACTGGGATAAAGTGGCAAAGTTTTCACTTACTTTGAGATTCAGGAACTAATACCCTCAAGATCACTATATCCGAGTAGGAGAATTCTTGAGGAGGATGAGGGATGATGAAGAAAGTTGGTCTATGTAAATTAGAAGATTACAACCTTGGATTTTAAAATCTCAAGAGATCGATCTGAGTGATTGTTATCTCTTTTTTTCTGAAAGAGATACATCGACAAAGTCTTAGAACGATTTAAATTTTAAATCATCTACCTCAAGTGTGTGTGAATATTCCTGATCCTGACTTGAGTAGGAGCAAGATTCCTATTTTTTAGTGGGAGTAGGAAACTTGATCCTAGTGGGAGTTCCTACATGGAGCTTGAACCTAGTGGGAGCATTTTGAAAATGCATAAGTCTAAAAGGAATAAAGTCTCACGATGACATTTTTGGATAAATTAATCGATCGTGATCCTTTTAGTAACCCCGTAAGTCAAGAATGAACATGCGCGTATGTTAGCGGTTCACTTATCTCAGTATAAATTATATGGATTAATGCAATGGAAGTACAAAATGACATTTGAGATTGAACTATGTTTGACAATTGGTTAATCTACCCAAAGGGTGAGTACCCATTATATATGAGTGGATACGTAAGCGATAGATTGAGTAAGCCATCGATAATCGCTTAAAGGGGATTTAGTCAACAAGATTGCCAAGACCACATTGTTGAAAGATTTACCTCCACCGAGTAGACTTTGGCATTTGGACTAGTCTATATCTCGACCTATATTAATGAAATGTAGAGACTCCTATTCTTAATAGAGAGTTTGGGGTAGAAACCTACATGGTTAAACCTAATAGTTTCATTATTTAAGGTATGACCTTAGATATTCTTTGAAGAGGATGGTATATTCATGTATGTTGTGATAATGCCAAGGTAAATCTGGTCATTCTTTCCTTGGTCAAGAAAAGTTTAGCATACTTGAATGACTCCAAAGATTGGCTGAAATCCAACTTTGAGATATACATTATGGGTTGACCTTGGAGTCAAACTCCAAGAGATCGTTTGAGTGAGTTATTGTTCATCTCTGAGAGAGATGTACCAACAAAGTCGTTGAACTCTTAAAATGCATAAATGCATGACCCATAGATAACCCCGTGCATGTATTCACAAACTATGTGAGAGTAAGAATGTGTAAGGAACATTCTTCACACAAATGTCATGTGTATTTTTTGTAATAGAGAATACTTGTGTTGATTACAAGACCATGTCTTGTAGTACACAGTTTTACACCTAGGTGTGTACAATGCCTAGAGTTTGTTATGCAGTCAAGTTAGCTAGCAAATATTGGTCCAACACGTAAAGAGGATGTTGGGAAGCAGTGAGCGAGATACTTGGATGCTTTAAAGGCACTGTGTGATTGTAAGGGCTTGCGATAAAATGAGACACAATTGCTACTCCACTTAGTGATGTGGGCGAAAGGGACGTTCATGTCTAGTTATGTGTTCTTAGTTGGTAGAACTATTATTCCGTATTATTGTGAGGAACACATATAAGTGTGTGGTAAGAGAAGTTGAGGCCATAACTTCATCAGTTACAGTGCGATAAGAAGGTTGGCTTTGTAGTGGAATGATCCACTCAGCACTAATCACCTAAAGAACCTACGACAGTCCTTAGTGACAGTCGACCTCGATTTCTTAAGAATCAAGAAGATCTATTATAATTCTAAGCAAATCGAGTTCAAGTATCATTTTTGTGAAGGACTTATTTGTACAAGAACAAGTAAATTTGAGTAAAAGATTCGTAAAAAGAAGTGAACTTGAAATGTAAGTCCATACGACACGTGATTGTAAATTCGTTAGAAAAGCCTGATATAAGGAATAAGTTCCTTAAAACCTGCATGGTGTGTGTAATCCCTTAAAACATGATATTTAATAAGATCATTGTGGGCAATATAGAAGCACAAATGTTTAGAGTTAACATTTTTTGTAGCGTTGAGTGTGAAAGCATATTGGACAGATAAGTAGCTCACTCACACGGGTGTTTACCTTAGTCTTCCCAGTTTGTTGATGGAAGAACTAAGATGAGACTGAATTTGAATGCAGAAGAGAGCACGTTCACAATCAAGAGGTCGTCTTGCATTTTATAGTAGTGAGCCCATTGTAAAAGGCAAGAAAAGTCATATGAAAAATGACATACGCCATAGGATAAACTCCTATGTCGATCATAGTATTGATTAAATGCTAAAATTGAGAAAATTTAGCATATTCTGTCTTAAAGCCAGAAGTAATCCTGTTAAGGTGTGGATTAAGGTTAGATGGCGAGATGTATCGTAACCGAAACTTCTGTGTGGTGTTGATAATTTTTGTATAAACATGCAATCGTCCAAAGGAAGGAAAGAACACCACAACATATGATCATACCATGTGTGTTATATACGTGACCATATGGATGTAAAAGATTGATAAACGATCTCACTTTTTCTAGTGTGAGACCCCGCCGTGAACATGTGGTTCTCGGTACTACCTATCCTTAGAACCCTTAACACATTCAAAACGTGTAGTTGAGTTTGGCTACTTTAGCTTGTCGTTAATGGTCATGGTTGATTCGACTAAGCGTGGCAAGTAAACTTGGCTATGTGGATTGTCTGGTGTAAGAGGAGAAGTTTGTTTCTAGACGCATTCGCACCAGTCTCAAAAGTTTGCTAAGCCGACCCTCATGTAGTGTGTCACATGATGTGTAAACTTTGAGTAAAGCTTTCATGAGATCGAGAAGTTTGAAAGCAGCGATTGTGTGGTTACGAACTAGGGAAAGACATATGTTTCCAACAGATTGTGTTGTTGTTGTATACACCTTGGTAGAATGAAGTTGTTCTACGAGAGACGCCTACTAGCAGGATTGAGATATGAACAGTTATATATCCCTAAGAGGTGTATAACAAATATGCTCTCATCGTATGCTGATTGCATGTTCTATTTGTCTGTATGACATGAGATCTTTATCATGATTGGTAGTAGTTCCAATTATGATCCATGACGCATTGTGGTTCCGTCATGTTCGAGTGAGAGATGTTAGAAAATCGGGTTCGCCCCATGATGGTAATAGGTGGAACCCGAGTCTGTTAGTTGTCGGGTCGACTAACGAACCCAACTAATTATTGTTAATTAGTTGTGGGCTTCCTGAATGGGTTATGAAGGCCCAACTATGGTCCACTTATCTTATATGAGTAAGAAACCCTAAAGTTGCCTAATATGGGAAAGCAGATAGAGTGAGGAAAAGTCAGAAAAAAAGAAATACGTTCTTTTCTCTCCAACTACAGCCGTCACTCTCTTCTCCATAGAAGAAGAAAAGTTCTTCTTTCCTTCCCTACCAGAAATCCTACATTAATCTTGGAGTGACATCTAGACTGCGCAACAGTCGAGTATTCTTGTCGGTATTTATCCGATTGTGGTTTACTTGCGAGACTAACGATGAATCGATCATATTCCGCTGCTATTATGAATCTGTCCTTGTTATTCTTCCGCTACTAAGAAGCCGTGAAGTTGAATCGGCCTTCGTTATTGTACGTCTATTGACAGGTGGTACGCATATTCCTTCAAACAAGTAAAAAGAATTATGTCTTTTAATAATATATTAAATAAACAATCACGTTTTTATAATGATTGTTAGGATTCGTCAACTTCTTAGTATGACTTCTTCTTCTCTTAGCTATATTTCGAGAAATGATAATCTATGTGTTGATTGAGTCGCTAAGAATGAGTTATCTCAATTTTTTGGTATTCATAATTTTGTTCATTTCTCGCCTATTTTTTTGGACTTATTGTATCATAATAAAATTCGTCTTTATAATCACGATATTTCTTCACTATAAATAAAGACTGTTAATAATATTTAATAATATATCTTTCTCTTTCACTAAAAAATATAATATACGTCACGAATTATACAGTAGTCTATCCGTGCCATGTTTCTAGTTTTTTGGGAACCTCTGAAAACGAATTTTTGTCTACTTTCACAGAATGCTTAAAACCAATGCATTCTTCATTTTTTTAATTTCCTTTTTGATTTTTTAAATCCTTTCTATGCTTGGTAATTGCATTTCTAAGCCACACGCTTTCTTCAACTTCAACCCATTTTAACACTCTTCTCACTTGGAGGCGAAAACAGAACTTCAAATGTGGGGATCAATTAAATAAAAAAAAAAACATTTCCACTAATCACTATCACAATTTGTAGACAAAATATAAGCAATTTTTTGAAAAATAAAAAATAGATATATTTAACGTAACTTTTTTTCTTGATAATTTTTACTTATGAAATTTGAATTTAGAACTTACAGAACAAGTTTTTATTTACTTAACAACTGAGCTATATATAACTTTCAAAAAGAAATATACTTAAATATATGCATCTTTAATTATTTCTTTAAAGGAGAGTCAAATCAAATATTTTATCAATTTTGAGAAGGATATAATAGTTTAAAAATATTTTTAAAATTTGTATGGCTAAAACATACAAATTTGCATCTTTAATTTGAGATTTTGAATAAAAATATGATATTAGACTCATTTGTGTGCTCTTTCACTCATGTATAATTTCTCAATGAGATATTTATGAACCCACCAAGATGATGACTACCCAGTTATTGTTGCAGATATTTTTTTCCATGAAAAAATAATTTTATTTTAATATAGTTATTCAGAATTGGGATTTTCTGTTTTCTTGATGGGAGTGTTGAGCATGAGGTTGTTGGCAATCGATTTGTTTTAGTATGCAAGGGTGCATTTGAAATGTGGTGGTGTTTATGATGTGTGTTCAATTATTTTGTGGCGGTGGAAGTATTCGGATGTGAAGGAGATTGTGGAAATAAATGGATTTATTTAAAACTAAAACAGTGGTAAGGAGTTAAAATGAAGGGTTTGTTTGGCACACACATTATTTAACATTGTGTATTTAGTTTTTTTTATTAAAAAACGTATTTTTTTATTTTGTACTACATAATCATTATCAATCATTACAAAAACTATACAAAATATATAAAATACACAAAATGTTACTCCTAACAAACAAGTCCGAAATATTTTTTTGGACTAATACATAACTTACTCTTCAAATTTGCATATTTTTTTCTTTTGTCACTCCAAATTTTGTGAGCGCTTAACTTACCCCTGAACTTACTAAAATTATCTCAATTAAAAAATTTTTCAATATAGTTGAACCTCAAAGTCCTCTCATTCACCTTCTAATTATCACTCTCAAACATAAGAGGTCAAGAAAGAATAGAAAAAAATCTTGTAATGATATGAAAAAAAGTTGATAAATTGTCTAGTTAAAATAAATCTTGTAATGACTTATAGTTTTACCACGTATTTCCGGTGACATAGGAGAGATTTGGAATTTCGTTGTTTTTGTGTGAACATACTTTCTGAAAGATTAGAAATATTCTTCGTAAAACGACGTCGCAGGAAGAATATCCTGTCAACGACTAAACCGTTAAACGTTATCCGCAATTGATTTGCCGTCAGTTACGACTGCAAATGAAATAATAGAGCAAAAAATATCTCCCGCTCCTCCTCATCAGTAGCAACCAACCACCAACAATCTCTTTCCCTTTCTCTACCAAAATTTTCCTCTCGACTCTCTCTTTTTCTGGGTAACCAAACACACCCTAAGCAGATGAACTTGGTTCTAAACCATTGTTTCGGTTACTACACCAGCAACAAGCAACTATGCAACCATGGTGAGTAAATCATAACACTCTATCTCTTCATTTTCCATTTAACTTGAAGAAGCACTCAACTTTTTTTTTTTTTAATTTTCTTATTAAAAGGTAAATACAAAATCCCTATTCGAATGAGCGACAAGTCGTCTACGAAGAAGAATCTTCGTGAAGATCGTTTTTTGATGTTGAAGAATGATAAGACCAATCGAATTAGTGCTATTGCCAGTTCCATTGCAGGTGGTGTAAATTTTTTTAACTCGCAAATTTTTTTATGTGATAAATGAGTATTGAGCTTTATTCCCTGCTTGTTGTTGCTGAATAAGCATTTTTTGCTGTTGATGATTTTTCAGTGGCTAATTTGGTTGCTATTGACACTGCCAAGGCTGTGACTTCAAGTAAATTACTGGTGAGGATTTGTAATTGTGTATCGACGTTAGGTTACGAGGATGGAACATTTACTTTCTGGATTAATTTTTTTAATTGGTTGAATATGTTAATCATGTTGGTAATTATTAATCTTGGTGTTTGTGAAGATTCAATTTTGGGATGGTTGTTATGAGGGATTGGTTTTTATTGGGTTCAGGATGAAGCTGCTGCTGTTTTTACTTTGGCTGATGGAAGTATCACGGATTGGTTTTCTAGCTTTATCTATACGGCTGGACAACAAGCTAATGTGGCTGTGCAAGATCAGTTATCAGCTCTCAGTTTTACCAGGTTTTTCTCTTGTATTTTACTTTCAACTCGCATCCTTGTTAATGGGGACTTGTTCATAGGCTAATGGGTTTTCGATTTGTAGTTTGGCAGTGATTTTTGGGGCAGGGCTTGTAACTAGTCTTTCGCCTTGCACGCTCAGTGTTTTGCCTTTGACCCTCGGTTATATTGGTAATTCTCTTTGTTTTTTTCTGTAATGTTTGTGTTATGTACTCTTAACTAATGATTAATTGATGGCTGTGTTTGAGTCCTGCAGGGGCATTTGGCTCAGGGAAGAGCAGGGCAGAGGTATTTAATTGACAACACTTCGATATCTGTTATGCATTTCTGAAAAATGCAACAAATTGAAGTTTATATCAAGGAATGATAATGCTTAAACAAGTTTTTATGTACTTCTCTGGTTAGGTCATTGGTGATTCTGTTGCATTTTCTCTAGGATTGGCAACTACATTAGCTCTTTTAGGTGTAGCAGCATCTTTTGCTGGAAAGGCTTATGGGCAGATAGGACAGGGACTTCCTTTGGCTGCTTCTGGTTTGGCTATTATTATGGGTCTGAATCTCCTAGAGGTATCTACACATCTGCTCTTACATTTGTTCGGGTTGTATCATTCGTGTTGGCGGGGATGTTAATTATTTCCTGAACTTGATGTGGCCCTTTAGCGTGTATCACTTTTGTTTGAGTTACTTTCTTTTTTCTCAACCTTTTTCATCTGTGTGCCATCTTATTCTGTGGGCTTCATTGCAGATAATTGAGCTGCAACTACCTTCCTTCTTCAACAACTTTGACCCCCGTGCTGCAGCTGCTAATTTTCCATCAAGTATGTCCATTTCTAGTTTGGTGTTAGTCAAATAGTAATAATTCATTTGTAGCTCCTAGCTGCTCTGAAGCTGTTTGACATAAGACAGATGTCTGCAATTTTAGGTGTGCAAGCATATTTAGCTGGGCTTGCATTCGCTCTAGCTGCCTCACCCTGTAGCACGCCTGTGCTGGCCACTTTGCTGGCATATGTTGCTACATCTAAGGTATGTCATAAACTTTTAGATTTTATAGTTCCTATCCGAGTTATCATATAGTTGCAAGTGTGTTAGTTTCTCTTGTCGTGTCACTAAATCCTCAGTTCACACATGGTATATTCAACTTAATGTTGCTGTTTTTATTGAATTGGTCCTAAAGTACCACTTTAGGCTAGCCATATGGAAACTATATAGAGTATTTTGACATTTTTATTGTGTTTAGAAATTCTGATTCTTCAAAACGTCTTTTTTTTTAGAAAAAAAGAGTAGTTCATAAAATATTGGCGCTTTAAAGATGGAAGTGAGATATCCCTGTTAGAAATAAAATCATAGTTGTATTTGGTTGTATCATAGCGTTTAACCGTGCACGGGATTTTATTTAATTATTTATTAATGGATTCATTCATTTTGGAGAATTGAAGGGCTTTCTGGACCATTCTTTTAATAGCAGTGATGATAAACGCACCAAGTAAACTATGAAATAGAAACAGAAAGTAAAAGAAGTATAGGATACTTTACTATGTATTATCATGGTGATCGGATTTCTGTGATGCAATCTTTGATGATTCCTAAATTTTAATATGCTGAATGAAGTTACATATTCCATCATTCAGTAAATGAATTATGAAGCATTATCTTTACAGGATCCAATTGTAGGTGGCAGCTTACTTTTGACATATACAACTGGCTATGTTGCTCCTTTACTTCTTGCTGCTTCTTTTGCGGGAGCGTTGCAGGTATTCAATTTTCTATTGGCACCATTAGTTACTGATATAAGACCCAAATTTTGTCCATCACTTGCAAGTTGCAAGCAGCCTGATATAAGTTTCTCAACTTTAGTGCAATTCGAAAATGTATTATGCACTCAGTGGCGATAGAAACTGGCCTTATTATAGTTAACTATGCTGAATGATTCGTTTATTTGCTTCTGTTTCATTTCTAAAATGTCCTTATCAAAACTGCAGGGCCTATTGTCATTTCGTAAATTCTCAGCATGGATCAATCCAATGAGGTAAGAGGCTACCGCAGCTTTTTCTTTGCAATTCTTCACCAACCTGCATTTTAGTCGGCATGTAGCATATGTTACATGGTACTGTCCTAGTTTTGTATTTTGTTGAATTTATTATGTCACTTAGCTTAAGTGCCTTGTCGCTGATCATGTTTCCAATTTCATTGCTTTGCAGCGGTGCACTTCTTTTAGGAGGAGGTGTATACACTTTCTTGGATAGACTCTTTCCCACATCAATGGCAATGTAGATTTCTCAACCTCAGGCTTCGTAAAGATTTCACTTGCATTGTACAGAAAGGGATAAAGGGAAAAAGCAAAAGTAGGAAGCATTGGAAGTCACAGTTAAGATGTATCTTGTCGCGTCGATATTCTGTGGTCGATTTCAGAGCATTGCATAATGCGAAGAAATACTCTCAATTCAAAAAGCATGTCAATAGCGAGAAGTGTGGACCTTTCTGCACTTCGTGATTGAAATCTCTATTAAATTGGTTAACTTCTCCTCTTTCCAGGTCATGTTTCATGTTTGCACCTTATTTCTTGTGCAAACGAAACTCATCAATTATCAATAGAAACAGAACCGCATTCTTTTCTTCTTATGCTTAATTTTTTTTCATATATTCACCTTCTTATCTGAAATTCTGATGAAATGGTTGAATCTTGTTTAACCTTATGGAGTAAAGTCCGCAAACCACACAAGTTTTACCAGTGGGTTAAGCTTCAATTTAAACCCAATGTGGTTACTTAAGGACACTTTTAGCCTTACTGAAAACTCTGTTTCAATCATAGTCTTCTTGTTACAGAAATGAACTACTTTTAGCATTTGTCTATGCAATGTTTACAAATGATATTGTAAAATCCTGACGCTCAAAAGTACATAAAACGTATAAACTTGAAAGCACTGTAGCTCTTTTCTAAGAAGACCACGTGTAGATATAAAGAATACAAGCCTACTGATTGTATTTAATTGCTAAACTTCAATACTGCAAGACCCAAAAACTTCCATGTTTTGGAAGGAAGATTGGTTAATTTTTCTCCATTGCAAACAATCATCGCTGGTATAGAACGTTCTATGATATTCCAGGATGACGTTTGCCATTGAATGGCTTCAAAATCCACGACACCGAAAGTCGTCATGAAAATGGCCCAACCAGTCTGGTTAAGTGGTTGGAGCCAAAATCACTGCCTTTTTATGCAAGATTCTTGGCTATGTAAACAGATAAGGAGATAAACACTAAAACTGATCCAGGCATGGTAACAAAGTGCAGGAAACATGGTGTCTAAAGATCGTAGAAAGAACCCAAGTGGGTTACTACGTGGTGTGAGTTGGACCAGTAGGACATGTCAAGTAAGGACATGGCCAGACAGGAAAGTGTCTTCCGCTTCATAAATATTGTCCATCACTTTACGCATCATTTGCCTCTTCGTTTCTGGGAAGTGATTGGGTTCATCAGGATAGACTTTTGACAAACATATGGAGACATTAGTGTATGTCCAGATTTTCGGGGATGATTTTCTTTTAGTTTTGGTCGTAATACAGTGAGGATATGTCATATGCTTGTATCTTGTAACTTGTAAAAACTAATTCAAATAACTAAAATGGAATTAAAAATAATTACTTTGATAAGTCATTCTTTTTTCTTTCATCAAAAATTAAATTCATGATCTTCTAGTGCTAAAATTAACTTACACTAATGATACAAATAACACTCTAAAATATGTTTCCTTTTATAAAGGGTTAAATCTTTTATCATCCTAAAATATACTGTAATCTTTTTTCTAGTTATTGAGTTTTAAAAAAACTTTTTTGTGCTCCCTGAGATCTTTAAAAATATCATTTATAGTCCTTGAAAAAATTCTTTTGTAATTTCTGACAACCTTCTATGTTGTCCTTGCTAAGGACTACATAAGAGATTTTTAAAACTTAGAGACCACAGATAAAATTGCACTATACCTTAGAAGCTTAACAAGTAAATAATTCTTATGTAAAATTATCAAAGCCGTGTTAAATCTAATTATTCTTATGTAAAAAAAATTAATCCTTTTATAAATTAACAAGTAAATAATTCTTATGTAAAATTATCAAAGCCGTGTTAAATCTAATTATTCATATTCATCGAATGATTTTTAATTATAAATACTACTCTTCATCCTCAATTGATCCTTAATGCAATGCTTAGAACTTAATTAAAAAATAAAAACTTAGCTCGACAAAATTAAAAATTAACTACGAAAATACTCTCATCATTAAGTTAATGAACTTATCGTGAATTCAATACTTGAACTCAGTGACAGATCTATAACTTAATCTACCCGGAGACTTGATGACAAACAAAATAATAATACAAAATTTAATATTATATATTTATATAATATATTTCAAAATAAACGAGTATATAAAAAATATATTATATATATTATATCAATATCTCATATAATATTATAATTATATATAATATATTTTAAATAAATCATAAAAAACTATAAATATATTTTATATATACATTATATTATAACAGAAGATGAAATAGGAAGAATCCCTTGACCACTTCAGATCAGTCCCACTTCAAATGCTAAGTTTGAGATTAGTTTTTTAGAAAAATTAACTAAAATCATTTGATGAATATTATTCGACTGCAATGCAACTTAGGCAAATATGGAAATTGATTATTTTGTTAGATGTTTTCCATCTACTGAAATTTACAAATGACCCTCCTTCCAATTTATCTCCATTCTTCAAATCCAAAAATGGATCAAAAAGGTGAGAACCCAAAAATACCCTTAAATCTGATTAGAATTCCTAATAAGCCCCACGAGCAATCATCTCCTGATACTGATTCAACGACTCCTGCCTTTGCAACCTCATTTCCTCGTTAAA
>CAODLS010989497.1:0-25332 GCA_948243855.1 Flueggea neowawraea | reverse complement strand
TGCTCATTGGAGTCTTCGAGTAGTAGTGATAACCCTTTTGATTGGGTTTCCAGTTGGTATGTTTGGTTAGGTGCTCCACACCGAGGGTTTGAGTTCCAATGTTTGGGTTTCACCATTTGGTTTTATTTGTATAATTAATTTGAATGTATGAGTATAAATATATATATTTATATTCTTATTATTTTTATTTATAACACTTTAGTTATAATTTATAAAATCTGAATGTTTGTTAAATTGGATAATTATTAAAATGAATAATTGGGTAGGATTTCTGAGTACTCTGATGCTTGTACGGGATGGGCTGGGCTTCCACAGACGGTCCTTCTTGTACGCCGGTCACGGTCCGAAAACAGGTCGTGAGCTTGTGAGTGGGATCAAAGAGTAGATCCTTAGGTTGTTTTATTTTTGAACTAGAATCAAGAAAGTGTAAAATTTCTCACTTAGCTTGAAAGTGAAGTTGTAATCTTGATTGATTGGTAGTGGAAAATCTAAGTGGCGAGACTTAGGTAGTAGACGTAGGTAAAGAGTTGGCCAAACCACTATGAATCCTTGTGTTCCATCTCTTTTGCATTATCTACTTCATTGCATTTTTAAGAAATTCCAATGCCACACATACCACACCACTCAATTTCCTTATAGTTTGGTAATCAAATCTACAATCACTCTTCCCCAAAAACTAATAGGATGTTAGGGAGGAACATGGATGCATATTGCAAATTTTTTGATGCGAATGAGCATTCCACAAAGAAGTGTTGTGACTTGATGAACCAGATAGAAGCTTTAGTTTGTGATGAAAAGCTAGCAAGGTTTGTTTACGTGGATGCCTGGAGGGAAGATGGAGCTAATTACCAGCACAATAAGAGATGGTATGACGATCGAAGAATCGGAGATTGGAGAAGAGAGAGGAACGTTGAACTAAGGGGCTAGGGAGTAAGGCATCAAGACAATAAAATGAGAGATGATAGATGAACACCTCTGACTAATATTGAGCTGACTCATCCAACCATTAACATCATTGTAGGAGGAGAAACAATGGCGGAGACCACGTCGTCATCAAGAAAGGCGTACGCAAGGAAAGCGTACCAAATTAACTCGATGGCAAGAATCGCTAGGGAGGAGAGGCCTATCACATTGGGGCATCCATTATTGAACGACATGAGGGCAATTATCTCTTCTACCTATTTGTTGATGAATTTTCCTACACCGAAATGGGTAAGATAAGTTTATGGAGATCAGAGGAAGGCAAGGCTTATTATATTTTCTCGATTTAAGGAAATGATTCTTACTATCAAATATCTACAATAACCAGGGAAGACAAGGAGAAGAGTCAAACTTCAGATGTTAAGGATCAATGGTCAAATAGGTAAACCCAAACCGATAGAAGAACTGGAGGCCGTAAAGTTGAAAGAATCTAATGAGGATATATTGGTGTACGTGGGAGGCCAACTCACTTAAGATGTCAAGAAATTGATTGTGAGGTGCTTAAGGGACAATGTAGATTTTTTTAACTGGAGTCCAAGAGACACGATCGGGAAAAGACTTGGAGGTGATCTTTCATCACCTCAACGTTGATCTAAGGATGTTGCCTATGAAATAAAATAAGTGAAATATTGTGTCTAAAAGGCAATAAGCAATAGAAGAAGAAGTGGATAATTTATTGAAGGCGGGTTGATTAGTGAAATCTACTACCCAGATTGACTAGAAAATTCATTCATGGTGAAGAATCCCAATAGAAAATGAAGAATATGTTTAAACTTCATGTATCTCAAGAAAGAATGCCCTAAAGATTTGTATCCACTTTCGTTGATTGACAAATTGGCTAATGAGACTTTTTGGTATAAGCTCTTAAGTTTTATGGATGCCTACTTAGGGTATCATTAGATCATGATGTATTCACCAGACGAAGATAAAAATTAATTCATCATGGAGAAGGGCACTTATTGCTACCGTGCCATACCATTCGGACTTAAGAATGCATGTTCCATTTATCAACAAATGGTGATGATGGTGTTTAAGGATATGTTGGGCAACATGATTAAAGCCTACATAGACAATATGTTCGTGAAAATTAGGAAGTATGAGTCATATGAAGAGAAGTTGACTATTGTCTCAAAATATGTTAAGGAAGTACAATATGAAACTTAATCCTACCAAGTGTTCCATTGCATTCAATGAGGAAATTTCATGGAGTATATGACAACACAAAGAGGAATTGAGGCTAATTCGCAGAAGATTCAACCAATCTTAGATATGAAGTCCACTTCTTCAAAAAAGGAAGCATAACAACTCATTGGGAGGCTTGCAGCCTCAAATCGATTCTTTGCAAAATCATCAGAGAGAAGTTTAGCATTCTTTGAAACCTATCTACTATGGCTTAGTTGAAAAACATATCTACTATGCGAGTAAGGTGTTGCATGAAGTAGAGTCGCGTTATTCGTAACTAAAGAAAATCGCTCTAGCATTGGTAATGGGTTCCAGAAAGTTGAGACCTTACTTTTAGGCTAGGATGATAAAATTCTTGACTGATCAACCACTTCGGAAAGTCCTCCAAAAGCCATAATGCTCAAGAAGGCTTACAAAGTGGGTGGTGGAGTTAAGAAATTTGATATTCACTTTGAGCCACATTAAGCTATCAATTGCTATCTTTGGTAGGTTTCATCTTGGAATGCATATTTGATGCTTCCAAAGAGGAAATCATGCTGGAGGATTAGAGGTTATTGTGGATGGAGTTTCCAGCTCTTAAGGGAGTGAAGCTGGAGTTGTTTTGATTACGCCTTAAAGAGACGTACTAGAGCACTCATTGGAGTTCTCCTTCCCAAGATCAAATAAAATAGCTGAATATGAAGCACTCATCGTGGGAATGAGATTGACAATGCAATTATAAGCAGAGAAATTAACAGCATATAGCGACTCGCAGCTAGTTGTGCAACAATTTGAAAGTGAGTATGAGGCGAGGGAGTAGATTATGGATTAATACTTGAAGAAAACACTAGGAGAGGTAGGATAATTTGAGAAATTTGAATTAGCTCAGATCAATAGGTCTGAAAAGAATCATACTGATGTGTTTTCAAAGCTAGCATCATCTAGAGAAGAAAGAGCAAGGATGGTGAAGGTTGAAGTTCTTTGTCGACCTACCATTGAATAAAAAGAATTGTTAATCATTGGAGATGAAGCAAATGATTGGAGGATGCCAATAAGAAAATACTTGATGATTGGGGATTACCCATCAACTCAAGCAAGGTGAAGAAAGTGAAAATTCAAGGAACAAGGTTCAGGACAATTAATGGAGTTCCCAACAAGCGAGCTTTTGCAAGGCCTTTGCTTAAGTGCTTAGTACTTGAAGAGGTAGAATTAGCTTTAGCAGAAAACATGAAGACATTTGTGGACAACATTTGGGTTCTTGCACCCTTGTAGCAAAGATTCTTTTGTGAAGGGTTCTATTGGCTTACTTTGCAGGCGGATGCCTTGAACAAAGTGAAGACGTGTGATAGTTATCAAAGACAAGCACCGATAGTGAATGCACCAATTTTTAAACTCCAAAGCAGCTTCGAACCGACTACCTTTAGAAAATATATCTTGAAACCATTTGTACAAGCTACTAGAGGAAATAAGTTCCTTATAGTCACCACAAACTATTTCACAAAATGGATTGAGGGAAACCACTAGACACCATAAAATGAAGAGGATTATGTTGGAATTCGTAACTAAATATGACATTCATATAAAGGATAACTCAGCAAAAATAACAAAAGTTTTTATTTTAGAATTCCACAATAGATCCATGCACATCAACATAAACGATTAGGGTTAGGGTTTTACCTTAAAAAACCAAAGCTCAATTGTATGAACGAATGAATTGTTGATGTAGCTTTTAGTATAAACTCGAAACCCATTCAACCACGTTGCCTTTGTGCGAACGTGACCAATGGTATCCACACGAATGAACTTTTTTGGATTGGTGGTGTTGGAATTCACGGCTCGTTTATAACATTCATAATTAATCAGCGCAGCGAAAATAACAAAAATTTTAAGCCTTGAATTCCCTCAAGGACCCATGCATATCAACATATATGATTAGGGTTAGAAGATCTACCTTAGATCCAAATCTTGAATGTTCGATCGGATGGAGTGTTGGCGTAGCTTTTAGTATTCAAAACTTCAAATTACCTTTCAAACTCATGTTGCCTTTGTGGGAACGTGTCTAGAGGTATCCACACGAATGAACTTCCTTCGGATTGGTAGAGTGTACTAGCACCCTTTTAGAATCTCTATTCTAAAAGCTTACAAATAATTTTATCTCTTTTGATTGTGGCACTCACTAATTCGGCCAAGCCATCAAAAAATGGCAATGAGTGCACCCTCTGTATAGGCATAAGAGGAGACCTAAATAGGTGCATAGGAGGCCAAATTTCCTCTCTCCTATTTAGGTTAGGAAAGTTAGAAAATCACATGGGTTTCATTAATATTATTGGGATTTTAATTATATGATACATTATCATAAAATAAATCACTCATATGGGCCGAATTATGTCACACAGAATTAAATGATCATAACCATGATAATTGGTGATTTATATTAAAAGCCCATTACATTAATGGACTACATATTAAATCTTATTTAACACATAAATTATAAAACCCTCAATTATTATTAATTAATCAAATTAATCATCTTAATAATTCAATTACTACAAAGAGAGAACCTTCGTAACCAATCCTATTCGTTCTTGTATGTGATCTAATAGGCCCAGTCGAAATTGACAATGAGCCTTGTCCCAAACATTTGGGCCCAAAGTCCATAAGCGGTATCTAGTAATACATTATGGCAATCCAAAATCGAGTGGATGTTGGTGATCCGAGTTAACCTTTGACAGTCTGATATTTAGTCATTTTGTCTCACGATATCTTTTATAAGCATAAGACATGGTCACATGTCAACCTTATATTGCTTAGCATATTTCTTGATCTCAAGTAGATTGATATAACAAATGACATTGATAAACCCCTTTATCAATTTATTCGAGTATGCATACATTCCATCAATCCTACTAATCAAGTGGCCTAGATATATCACTTTTCATAAGAGGAACAAATCCATCACTCTCACTATCACTCATTTACATGATTCATGACATATCTAATCATAGCCTTTATTGTTACCCTGTTACGAACAATGTTTGACTAAGTCAAAACATGTGATTCCTCATGTAGGAGTCGATAGTGAGTTTCAGTCAGAGGACTCAAACATCACCACTACATGAAAGTTACTTTGTGACAACAATCCATGAAGTGCTTTCATAGCGGGCCAATCCAATACATGTTCCCCAACATGCATCTATGTTCCAAGTTGATATCTCATATCCATAATCAGTAAAATGTGATTATCCACTTAGCAACGTACTAATCTTGATTCATCATCATTCCCATGATATTGATCGATTAAGGACATTTAGAATAATATCCTTTTTGTCCTTATGGTTTTACTATCAAGTCACGCACTTGATGACATAAGGAAGAATAAACTATTCATGGAGTTTTATCATCATAAAACATATTATATTTCATAGAAATGAAATGCCTCTTTATTAAATAATTGAATGACAATGTACATCAATGATTGGGCTATGGCACAATTCTAAGAACTTGGAAAAGAATGCACTTGGTATGAGAGGGTCTTTTGGGAGATGCTTCTTGTACGTCTTCTAAGAGGCCCAAGATTTCCATTCCAAAGTTAATAGAGCAGGCTACCTCTAGCTACAAGCCCAAGAACATGCCAAGTTGATCCTCAACCCGACTCTATCTCCTTTAATCCTATTCTTTCTCCAGAAGGTCTCATGCACAACATGTATAAAATGAGGAGAGAACAGTGTGTGCAAAGCAAAATACTTTGATAATTGGCCCATCAATACAAGTTGTTGCAAAGGAAGTGTTGTCTTTCTTCCAAAACATGGCTCATTGCTTCACCTCACCTCTAGACCACTAGAGCCTTCAAGAGCACAATTCTCTGAAAGCTTTTCACAACCTCACCAATGATGAAAGTGATGAAGATGAGGAAGGAGGACTTGGTCCTCAAGAGTAAGAAATTTGGATTTTTGCATGAACATTTAGTATAGGTGCATTTGCATGTAGTATAGTGGAGTTTAGGGCACATTTCCTTTCAATGAAATGCATGTTTTGAACTAAATTAGAGAGTGGTGCATATATATATTTGCCTTGTCCATGATGTTCTCACTTTTAATGCCTCTGGCCCATATTCAAGCATCACTGTCCGAAATGACATTAAACTACTTTCCATCTTTTTCACTTGCCATACAAGCAACTCACCACCAAGGATGCAATTGAAAATGGAAAATAAAGAAGCATATCTAAACCCTTACTCTATTATTTTGTGCTTATGTTGCATAATTTGGCATTGTCCGCTTTGTGTTATACTTGTATAGCTTGATTCGGCCTTATATTTATTGAACATTGGGGACAATAGTCAAAATAAATATGGGGGAGGAGTTTAATTTTGAATGCTTGTCGGATTGTGTGGGTATTTCTTGTGTTGTTATTTTGATGATTCTTGCTTGATTTGTGCCGATTGTCTCATGATTTTTCACCAAAAAAAAAATTGAAACGAAATTTAGAATATGTTGAACTCATTGTGGATACACTTGAATTTGGACTTGTTGAGGAATTCTATAGCATGTAAGTATGCTTCATATATGAACCAAAAAAATTATTTTATCACTCGAACCAAAATTGGGCATTTTTAGGTGGCAACTTTAAGAGTTCTTTAATCAACAACTTTAGTTTATTAGTGGTGGCATAATAGAAAACTTTCGAACTTGTTTCTAAATGATTGTGCATAAATGATTAAATTGTGTTAAATTTGGAATAAGCTTTGTAATATCAAAAGGTTAAAGTGCTTAAATTGAATGTTTAAATGGTGATGCTTCACTTTTGAGGGTGAACCTAAATAAGGAGAAGTGCATGGGGTTCCAACCTCGAGGTGGAAATGATAAGTACCCTCGTTGAAAATAAATAAGTATAATCACAGGAACACTTAATTCACTCACTTGTTTGTAGCATCCAAAATGAGAATGAATGCACTAAAAAGGAAATGAAATTAAAGAAAAGCACTTTTGTGTGTAAATGAATGAAAATTCCAAGCTTATTCCACAATTAAAATTAAATGGTTTTAATGTTAGCAATGAGGGAGATAATTACTAGAGATGCCAATAGACTAGGGGAATTGATCATCGAGCTCTTGAAATTTCCACTTCTCAATGCCAACGTTTGGTTTGTGTGATTGATTTTTAACGCAAATATTTTTTTCTTCATCATTTTAATCGCATACTTGTATGGTGTAAGAATCTCTTGACTTGTCCAATTCAATTAGTAGCCTTGCCTCAGAGTTTTAAATTGTTTGCTTGGGGACAAGCAAACGAGTAAGCGTGGGGGAATTTGATGTGTTCTACATTTACATACTTAATCAAGCAAAAATATGATTATTCTTTTTCTTTCAAAAAATCTTCCAGAACAGTTTTAAAGTACTCGGTTCCATTATTAGAATGTAAGATATTGATTTTAGACTGGAACTGAGTTTCAATCATATTGTAAAAAGTTCTAAAAATATTAGCAACCTCTAATTTTTCAAGAAGCAAATACACCCAACAGACTCGTGTATGATCATCTATAAATGTTACAAATGAACGTTTTTCAGAAATGGTTTTAACCCTTAAGGGTCCCTAAACATGACTATGGATCATATAAAACAGTTTAGAAGAAGTGTAAGTTTTAGCAAGATAGACATTTTTATGACTTTTAGACAAAATGAAATTTTCACATTTAAGATTAGAAACATCAATTGAAGAAAACAAACTTGGCATCAATTTCTTTAACTAAGGAAAACTAGGACGTTCTAATCTAGAGTTCCATAGCAACACTTCATCTTTAATAGAGGTAGAATTGATACTACTTAATCTTTGGGCTCTTTTATTCTATAAGTCATCTTCAACAAAAAAAAATAGAATCCATCTATCAATTTAGCATTGACAATCATCCTCCTTGGATCCTGCTTCTGGAAAACACAATAAGAGCCAAAGAATGTGACAGTGTGATTAGCATCTTGGGCTAGTTTGCTAACAAAAAATATATTACAATCTAGCTTAGGAACATGTAAGAAGAATTCAGAGGAATACTAGAAGAAAGGTGGATAAAACCTTTCCCGTCAATGGCAGAGAAAGAGCCATCAATTATACGTATTTTTTCATGTCTTGAGAAAGGAGTATAAGAATGGAAAATGGGATCGACAAGTCCAATGATCAGATGCTCCTGAATCAATGATCCAGGGGCCATAAAAGTAAGTGAACACAAAAAAGCTTTAGATGTGCTAGGATCGCTACCTGTTTGTGCAACCGAAGCATTGGGAATACTTGCAAATTTAATCTTTGGGTTTAGGATTATAAGGATTTGGTTAATATGCTCCTGACTTAGACTTCCAGATGTCACCTCATTTGCAGTAGGTTTTTTAGTGAAATTTCCTTCATGTGAGCCCTTCCAATTTAGTGGTTTCCCATAGAGCTTGCAACACATTTCTCTAGTGTGTTTGGGCTTGTTGCAGTAATCACACCATACATGCGGCCTTTCTTCTCCCTTATTATTGTGCCCTACAACACATCTAGTAACAGTCAAGGCAGAAACCTTCATTATGGAGGATGTGGGTTTCTTCCCAAGTATAACCAACCACTTGCTCTCTTCCTGTCGTACTTCAGCAAATACTTCTACTATAGAGAGAAGTGGTTGTCTTCCTATGATCCTCCCTCTCACTTTATCATACTCCACATTCAAACCAATCATACTAGTAAAAATTATATTATCTTCTACAATCTTTCTATAGTGATTAAAATCCTTAGGTGATTTCCACTCATAATCATTAAACATATCTAAATCTTGTCAAACCTACTGCATGGAATTAAAGTATTTAGTGATAGAGTCATCACCTTGTCTGATATGTCCTAGTTTGAGGCTTAACTCATATAGCTAAGATTTATTCCTGAGATCAGAATACATTTGGCTTACATTATCCCACAGTTCCTTAGTTGTGTAGTAGCACATAACGTTGGAACTAATCTACTTCTCCATTGAATTAACTAGCCATTTCATCACCATGGAATTCTTTGCATCTCAAGTAGCATATGCAGGATCATCAGTAGCAGGTTCTTTCTTGTCTCCTGTCAAGTATCCAATCTCGCCTCTTCCACAAATGTACATATGAACAGATTGTGACCAACGAAGAAAGTTAACTCCATTTAGATGTACAAATGTGATCTGAATGGAGTGGGAATCACAAGTAGGGTTTTGAGTATGGCATGTGTGTAGGTGTAAGATTAGAGGTTTTTGTAATTTTAAAAGCCATTGTAGTTTATAAAGGTTTCAAAGGGCAGCTAGAGTTTTAGTTCTGTTTAGTTTCTCTGATACCATGCAAAAAACGAACCGAACAGAGTTAATCTTCTATTTTCTGTACATGGTATATATATAGGCATTACATGATATGTACACAGCACTAAACTAGGAAATAATCCTAATCTAGAAATAACAGATATGCGTGATTTAACTGATTTCTAGGAGAGAAATATTCTCTTCCAGAAATATCTCTTAATAAAGGCCAATTATGTTATTGAATTTTATAAAATGGAATTTTATACTACTCATAGTTGACCATGGCAGGAATCATGCCATCCTTTGAAGAGGATCTCTTGGGCACCACATGAGATCATAAAACTCCTACATGCCAAAAAGGTTATCAAATTCATCGTAAGCAAGTTTGTCCAAACATGACTCCCTCTCGCATAGTCTCATAAATATCATATTGGCTCCAATCAGGATAGTCATCCTTCTCCATCCCTTGAAGAAAGATCATCTCAGGGAATTCTTGGCCCATCGTCTTTTCCAACCAAAGATGAGCACTATAGAATCCCAACTTATATAAGGGAAAAACATAAATGGCTTTCCTATAAGGACAATCCTTTCACTCATAATAACTAACAATGGCCTTCTTTATAATAGATTGTTTTTCAAGTTCGTGCTACCCTTTTAAAGACTCTAACTATTGTTTTAGGACATCATTCTCAGCCAATAAGAAGTCATAAGCACATGATTTCTCTAAGAAACTAGGATCAACCTCTTTTACATGACTTGTCTTGAGTTATTAAGCTCCTTTTTAATTTCTTCATATTTCTCCTTCAAAGCAATGTGACTTTCCTTTCTTAAAGGAGATTCGCATTCTTTGGCATCAGAGCATCATAGTCATCTTTAAGAGAGGAATATGAAACATCACCTTCTTCTTCTTCTTCTTCTTCTTCTTCTTCTTCTTCTTCTTCTTCTTCTGGATAGTATCTTGAAGTTCAACATTAGAATCCTGTAGGGCTTAACTTCTCTCTTTGTAACTGCATGTTTCGTGATCTCTTTAGATAATTTGTGTCAAGGGTTTCGGGCCACGGTAAGGGCAACAATGTTTGATGAATATTTTGCAATAGTAAAATCATCATTAAAGCCATGAAAAATAACCAAGGAGTGAAATAAATACATCTTGAAAATATGGGTATTAACTTTAAGAGACCTATCTCAGTCATATACATATAGCCCTTGGAAGCATCGAAGAGGCCCTCTTCATCCCTCGACAAAATCATGACCAACAACAATCTAGCAATAACCCCACACACCTCTATTGAATTATTGTCTAAAACCCAGGGCACATGACAAACTTTAAACTTTGAAAAGGCCTGCCATTATCACATTCCATGGAAAAAGAAGATCAACAATGTTACATAATGTTATCGCTTAAAGCTTTACAAAATATAAAACCCTCCACTTTGGTCTGACGAGTTTCTCAAGAGCAATAACGTTTCCTTTCCCTTTTAAATATGTTTTCCCTTTTTGAGATCGAGAAGACTGCAAAGATGTGGGCCTCAAATGGTGAGGTCTCCTAAAAGGCGGTGGGTTGGAAGGACCATCTAGTTTACGCTTCTTCAGCAACATAGTCTCCATAAATTGATCCATATTTGCAAAAACATATGAGGCAAGAATGAAATATGCAAGAAAATAAATTTCTTTTTTTTTTAAAAAAAAAAAAAAGAAGAAACGTTCTCAAAGATCACCTTAGCACTCTCACACAAATTATCTGAAGAGATCGCGGGACATACATTTATAAAGAAAGAAGTTAAGGCCCTGCAGGATTCCAATGGCTAACTTCAAGATACTATCCAGGCATTGGATCAGAAGAAAAATAAGCTTAATGCCCCGTATTTATCTCTTAAAAGTGACTATAATGCATTGATGGCAAAGAATGCGAACCTCCTTTAAGAAAGGACTAGCCATACCGCTTTAAAGGACAAATATGAAGAAATAAAAAAGAAGCTTAATAAAATCAAGTAAGGTCATGTAAAAGAGGTTAATCTTAGTCCCTTAGAGAAAGCATGCATTTATGAATCCTTATTGGCTGAGAATAAGGCTTTGGAAAAACAACTTGAGTATTTGAAGGGGAAGTACAAACTTGACAAACCATCTGTTATAAAGAAGCTTATTTGTAGCTATTGTGAGCTAAAGGATTGTTTCTACAAAAAGGCAATTTATGCTCTTAGCTTTTATAAGTTGGATTCTATGCTGCTTATCATTGGTTGGAAGATATGATGGGCCAGCAACTCCCTAATGTGATCTTTCCTCAAGGAATGGAGGAGGATTACAACCTTACTCATGATGAACTTGAAACTTTTCAATCTGTGGGAGTTTTATGGGTCTCATGGAGTACACAAGAGATCCTCTTCAAAATTCGACATGATTCTTCTCATGGGCAACTTAGACGAGGTTGTTGTTGATGTTGATAAGGCTTTTCCTCCCTTGGATGGTGACACTGCTCCTACAGATAGTTAGATTAGTAGCATAAGTCCATTTGTTTTTTACTTTGAAATCTCTTCTATATTATTTTGGATGTTATTTTCAAATATTGATGTTATCTCATCATGGAGATCTTATTTTCAAACTTCTATGGATGGTTGACTAATTCATGGATTGTATGTTCAAGTTTATTCTAATGCTTGTTTTGTTAATGTAATGATTACTCCGAAATCACTTATCAAAATTACTGTTGGGTAAGTGATTCAGTGGAGTCTTATTAGTATTTGATTGTTTTTTGTTGCTTTACGTTGGTGCTCCCCAATCACTTAGCCATATTACTTTTAGGTAAGAGATTAAGTGCAGTCTTCGTAAATAGTAGTTGGTAATTGCTACTAGTGTTAGTTGCTTGCCACTTTTTCTTTAACATGAATACCTTTGAAGCATATGTGCATTCATGAGAGGTATAAGTTGGATCTTATACTTGCCACACATTTTAATTGGTTTTTGTTTGTTCTCTTCTGAATAAGACCCCGTGATTTATAAGGTTTGATCTTAGACCTGCATCATTTTCTAGGCACAAGGTTTTATCATCCACTCTTTTTTTTATCAATTTTGGCTTTTCTCTTTGTTTGACTTTTCTCTTTAGCGATTGATCGTCGTTGATCCTGCAGATATGATTGTGCAAAAAGTCTTAATTCTACAATGGACGCGTATGATTAATGCAAATCACATGCAATGATGCAAGTGTCAGGATGCAGAGCAAGAAAAGTAAAAGACACACTAGAATTTTATAATGGTTTAGCCTTGAGGCCTACATTCAATCCTCAAGTAACCTGCTTGAGAGTTTTTCATTTTTTCCCTCATATGTACATAATTTACAAGAGTTAATCATTTGTTTTACACGTTAGAAGGTAAATAAAGCTTTAAGTGGTTGGTATTCCACAGCTTTTGAATCTTTTTTCATCCTAACATTTCCAACGTGTAAGTGTTTGGTTCAAGAATTGATGAAATTCTATATGGGCCTTCCCAATTCACTCTTCCCTCAAATCATTGGTGATGACATACTTTCATAAAACAAGACCTCTTTGCCCAATGGGTCTACTCTTTACACGAGAACTATGGTACCCATTGATTCTTCTGTGATAAGATTCAAGTCTCATGCAATTGTTGTCTCTTTACTCATCATTGAAATCCAAATTTTCTTGTAACGCATCTGAATTGGCTTGTTCATTCTGCTGGGTGAATTCCACTACTTGACTCCATCCAACTCCTATCTTCACAAGAATCAAAGCACCAGTTCGATACACCAAATTAAATAGAGTCTCTCTAATAAAGACTCGATTTTTTATCCCGTATGCCCACAGTACCATGGGCAACTGCTCTATCCATGCGCCCTGGCTCCTTCCATCTTTGGCTTTAAGCCATTAAGGATTATTCTATTAGAACTTTCCATTTGTCCATTTGTTTAAGGATAAGAGATGGATGCTAAACTCAACCATATATTAAAAAGCTTATAAAACCCTCTAAAATAGTCGCAATTGAACTATTTTCCACTAACACCCGTGGCAACACAAATCGACAAATGATATCTTTTCACACTATCTCTTCAATCCTCCTTGATGTTATGGTCACCAATGGTTCAATTTCAATCCATTGTGTGAAAATAGTCGGTGGCAACTATAAGCAACTTTTGTCCTTCCGTAACTTGTGGAAAGGTCCTAAGATAAGGGTTTCAGTTCAAAGACACTTTGGAGTTCTCAAATTGGTGCATTCACTATTGGTGCATGTCTCTGACAACTATTCCACGTCTTTACCTTATTCAAGGCATCGTCTTTCATAGTGGGCCAATAGAATCCTGCTTGAAGAATCATTACTGCAATGGCTTGACAACCTAAGTTTTGTATGCAAATGCCTTCATGAGTTTCTAATAGGGCTAACTCAACTTCCTTAGGTCCTAATCATTTAAGCAAGGGTCTTGCAAAATCTCGCTTGTAAAGAATGCCATTAGCTATTATGAACCATGTTCCATATGCCCTCACTTTTTTGCCTCACTAGCATCGGTAGGTACCTCTCCGATCATTAAGTACTTTTTTATCAGACTTCTCCAATCATTCATTTCATCTATAATAGCTCACACCTGTTTTCTTTAATGACAGGTCAAGAAAGGACCTTAACCTTCACCATCATGGCTTTTACTTCTCTAAAGCACTCTAGCATGGACAATGCATCAGCAAGATTTTTTTTCCCTATTGATTTGAACCAATTAAAATCTCTTAAATTGTCTTGCTAGTTCTCGTACTCTCTTCAAGTTTTAAGCCATAATTGGCTATCTTGCTTCATACTCATCTTGAAATTGTTGCACAACTAACATCTAGTCACTATGTGCAACTAACTTCTCAGCTCATAATTTCATTTCCAATCTCATTCCTACAATGAGATTTATATTCAACTATATTGTTCGAGCTTAGGAAGGAGAATTGTAACCTTCCAACTGTTTCATTATCATCATATTGGGTTCATTATGTACTTCTTCACTTAAAACAATTTCACAAGCTATTGCAGGTTATGAAGACGAGATTCTACTAGACATAAATCGTGACTTCTTCAGTCATTTGAAAACACATTTAGGTTGTTTATTTCCTTGGATTATTTATCTTCAATTTTTTATAGATCCTTCCATCTACAAGAAGAAATTTGGAATTATCAGTACATGTACTTACCTCATCTAATTGGCATTGTATTCATTGTTAGTCCATCCAATTCTACATTCATAGTCTCATAGAAGCTACCCATTGATTCTTAATGTCCCATGATGTTTCATCATTAATATGTTTAAAAACGTGGGCATCGACTACTCAAGTAATTTGTTGATACTGTATATGTTGCTCAGTTTTCACATCTCTATATTTTGGATACGAATTTGGCAGTTAATTTCTATCATGAGCATGTTTTGTCCACTGTGGTAAAATATACCTTTATAATGCTTCATAATCAAAACCATAACATATCATCATCGACAATAAGTGGCAACAATGGATACTAGCAAGTGAAAATTTCTTGTAGCTGGATGTGATGTATCAAATGCCATAAGAAGTTTATTCTCTTTTGCTTGGTTGTAGTCATGGGAGGGCAATTAATTTTCTCCCCCTCAAATTGTATGATAGTTGAATATGTTCTTATGTATAAGGACTATTCAACCTCATTGAACCAAAATTGGTAAACATGTGAAATAGACCTAAGTTTTGATGATTAACAAAACATTGAAGTAGTTTGTTAGTTATGCACATAATTTACTCAAATATGGAATTATGCACATAACTAATAAAACCCCAAATGGATCAAGTCAAAAGAAAGGGCTTTACGTACGTAATCCACAAATTACACACGTAAATGTTCACAAAAAAAAAGCAAAAGTACTCTGGAGATTTCACAATGAAAATTGCGCACAAAACCAAGATCTAATGCTTGTAAGTGAAGAAGCAGAAAAATAGCAAAAGTGATCTGGACATTTTGAAGGGAAAATTATGCACGCAATTAAAAAGCAGAAATGAGCAAAAACATTCTGGAGGTTTTGAAAAAGAAAATTAAGCACACAAGGTCTTAATACGCACTTAAGATCAAAGGAGAAATTATCAGGGAGTTTTTCATCAATCGTTAAGCACATAAGACTTCAAACAATTACTCATGTAAGTGCATATGATGACAAATACTGCAGATTGTTTTGACATGCCGCAGAATATTCAAATTCTGACATAGATGATGTTAGCAAAATATTCAAATTTTAAATCAGATATCGTTACGCATGCAAGTTTTGCATTGCACACGCAAGATTTGGAAGACTCAGTGGAACCTAATACTTGAAAAAATGGTTAAGCACGTAACAAGAGATTACTCACGTAAGAGAAGGTGAAAAGATGGCAGTGGCTTCTCAGTGATGAAAAAGTAAAAGATTAAGCATGCAACTATGGAAGCTACGCATGTAATTATCTGATGTTTACAAGAGTTGCGCATGCAATTGCTCATTACGCACGCAATGGTGGATGACATCAGGTCATTACAGAATTTTCACATGACTCACAACGGCTCTATTTTCAAGACTAATGGTCACAAATCCCTATGTGATCATAAAAGAACATCTCTAACATCAGAAGAAGTTGGGCAAACTTTGGTTCATTGATTTCACTCTCATTTTCTCTATTCTCTACTCTTTCTTTCAAAATGTCTATCAATTATAGGAAAGATCTTATAATAAGCAATCTATTTGCTTGGAGGGTTTCTAGGTTTTCCTTGTTTTGTTTCCTTAGAAAAACAAGAGTATGTGAGGTTTTCCTTATTGATGCCTTAGAAAAACAAGTGTAAAGGTTTCCTTGTTCACCTAACCTAGAAAACAGGAGACTTGTAAGAGTTCTCCCTCCACCCTTCAAGTGAAGAGCTTAGTGGATTTAAACTCTCGAGCAAGACTTAAAGAGTAGATGTAGGTCAAAAATGGTTGAACCTTTATAAAAATTAGGGTTTTGTTTCTCTTCCCTTCATCTCTTTCATTTCTGTTTTATTTATTCTCACTGATCTTTGGTGTGGATTGAATTGCTTTGCTCTTGTTTTCAAAATCTACAAAAAGTCTTTAAAAGGTTTCCAATGTTTGCAAGCAATCTGATTCATCTCCCTCTTGGATTGTCTTATTGGGCCAACAAGTGGCATCAGAGTGAGTGCTCAAATTCTAAGGTTTAAACAACCTAGAGTTGAAGATCTAATATGGATTCCATTATGGGTGACGTTTCTAGATATGAAGGTTTATCCATTAATCGTGCTCCTTTCTTTGATGGCAGTAATTATGTGTATTAGAAGACGAGAATGATGGTGTTCCTTAAATCAGAAAGTATTGATGTGTAGCAAGTTGTTGAAGAAGGTCTTTACATTCCAAAGAAGATCATTGATGGATCCCAAGTGTTTAAACCTAAAGAAGAATGGAATAAGTATGACAAGAAGATGGAATCATTCAACGACAAGGCAATGCATGTCTTATTTTCAGTATTGAGCAAGACTCAATTCAATAAGTTGTTGGACCAAGGGTGGTCAACATTGAGATTTCTCTAAGTTTTGATGATGACCAAACTGTAGAATTTGACCTGAGGAAGATTTACGTACGTGTGTCCAAAGTCACGTATGTGTGTGAATGTCACGTACGTCAATGTAGTCTCAAGTACGTGAGTTCGACATGAACTAAAACAGAAGCTACTGGAAGTTGGGAGAAGTGATCAAACGTACGTTAGATAATGTTCATGTACGTCAGAGAATGTCACATACGTGAGAGGTATCCAAAGTACGTGAAATATGATCAGAATTAAAGTGGGAAAATTGAAGTCTTGAATCAATTGAAGGCATGAAGCCACACGTATGTGTGACATTAGAAGTCACGTACGTCAGACATACAAGACATGACGAAGATTTCAGTTTAGAGGATGTTTGTTTGAATTTCACGTGGATCGAGCAAATAGATGAAGCAATGGTCAAGTGTTGATCGTTCACGTATGCAAGCATAAAAATTTACGTACGTCACATTGAACTAAAGTACGTGAGACACTCCGTAATGAAAACAGAAGCTACTAGATGGTTCAGACATAGAAGTCACGTACGTCAGATGTTATTTACGTACGTGAACTGGGGATCAGCTATGATCAACATACGTGTATGTACTTATCACGTATGTGTGATGAACATCAAGTCAGGTAACGTACATAAGATTTATGTCACGTACGTGAGAAGACTCTAATAGTGTATTAAATGTGCCTCATTTAATACCACAACGGCTAAATTACACCCCACAACAGTCTGAAATCAAGAGATAAGTATGAATACATGCTTAAGAGGCCAAAAACAACTAACAAAACATCTAGGCATTGAATTCTTACAACTACCAAGCATCAAAGCATTGAATTTCTCATTTATTGATACAAGTGTATTTGTTCATCAATTTCATTCTTCAGTTGCTTGTATCACTAGCTTTTAAATCTGTTGGTGAGGATTTGTGAACACTTTTAAAAGAGTGATTGTGAGAGGGATCAATGGTAGATCCTTAGGTTGGTTTTTGTTCATGAACCGGAATCAAGAAACTTGTAAGAGTTCTCACTTAGCTAGAAAGTGAAGTTGTAATATTTGAGAAGATTGATAGTGAAAATCCTAAGTGGTGATACTTAGGCAGTGGATGTAGGCATCGAGTTGGCAGAACCACTATAAGTTCTTGGTGTTCTTTCATTTATCGCACTTATTTTCAAAGAAAATTCAAAGCTTCTATAATCACACTATTCAACCCCCTTTCTAGTGTGATTATTGACTCTACAGATCTTACCTCAAAAATGGTTAAGAAGTATTAGAGGGACAAAATGGGAGTAATTTGAGTGAATTTGGGTGAGAAATGACGGAAAAAGAGGCGAAGACCGAATGAGGGGTCGGGGTGGGTATATATAGACCTGGCACTAAAAAAATGATGTTGTTCGAATAATCTTAATGGCTAACTCAAGTTACAGCTCATCTAACTCGAGTTAAATTTGCCCATAAATGACCCGGAAGCATGGCTAACTCGAGCCACACAAAGGCAAACTCGAGTTAGCTAGCCATCATAAACTGGGGTTAACACTTTGTCTAACTTGAGTTAGACCCTATCCATTCCACTCGAGTTAGACCCTATCCATTCCACTCGAGTTAAACTTTCCTAGGATTTAACCGCATCAAAACTTGCAAGAATCTCATCATTTACTTCATCAAACATCCTGTCAACATAATTAACATTCTCAATCATTGAAATAACATTTCGAACATCCAAAGATCAAATAAAAATCAACCAACACACTACAAAGGCCCAATCAAAATGGGCGACATATTACAACCTGCCTCCGTCCTCTCCCGCTCAAATCCACTCCCAGTTCAAGTGGATCTACTCCCTCCAGATCGTGTGCTTTTCGTCGATACCTCAAGCTCGAACCTAACGCCATCATTAAGTAGAGAGTGGAGTTCGGGAAGTCACGTCGGCTTCCCAGGACGGTGATGGGTTGTGTGAAAGAAACAAAGAGTGCGACGATGATGGGGAGTGTGTGAGAGAGATAGAGCAACGGTGATGGGGAGTGTGCAATGGCAATGTGAAACAAAGATGAGGGAGAGAGAACATAGAGGCAAGAGAGATGGGAAATAGAAGACGATGTGTCAGTGGTTTTGGTGAGAAAGAGAGAGATGGTAGGTGACAGAGATGGAGAGAGAAAAAAGCTGAAAGAGATGTGAGAGAAAGGCAGATAGGTAAGAAAGAGAAATAAGGAGAAGAGGGTATAATGGTATTTTTGCATTTTTGTTAGTTTCAATTAACACCGTTAAGCTCCAGGGATGAAATAGGAGCCTTTTGAAAACACAATGGCGTAATCGGCTAATTCAATATTTTACAAGGATGAAATAGTAATTCCCCTTAAATTGTGTCTTTAGTATACTAGATAATTAGATGTGAGCTTCACATTTGCTAGATCATAGAGTGTACACAACAATAATATTGATATATGAGAGGTTAGGACTAAAAACATACTGAGTATTTTATTAATGTTATATATCTATGAAATGTAACTTGTGATATAAAATAACTAATACAAGTTTTTTTTATATGATATGAATAAGTAATTCAATTATATGAGTATAGTGTCGTTCTCTTACATCGCCTAGGAGTCGAGACCAAATGTCGCTCATAAGTACTTTCCTCTCTTAAACCACTGAGGTATTTTTTTATGGACAAAACTATAAGAGCTCATAAACCCAGAGCAGACAATATTTTAGTGGATGGGCCTAGCAAACGATCATCGAAGGACATGATCCACAAAAATTGGCATCGTCTGTTAGGACTCAAGCAAAAAGTCGTCGAGTTAAATCTGTGTTCCCAAGTCCCTAATCTTCGAATAAGGGGCTATTATAATGTCATGCTCTTACATTGCCTATGAGTCGAGGCTAAGAGTCACTTATAAGCACATTTATCTCTCAAACCATTGAGGCACCTTTTTCAGGAACAAAATTGTGAGGGCCCATAAGCCAAAAATGGACAATGCCTCAGTAGATTGGCCTAACGCGTGATCGTCGAGGAATATGGTCACAATGAGTATACAAAATAAGATTGTAATTTTCCACCCTTTCCGATTGGATCCCTATAGTTTTTTTGTTTGATTCTGTGGTGTTTAGAGGTTTTAGCGATGATTTGTACACCATTCTATCATGTTTTGGGTGTTTGGTTGGTCCCGGGAATGATTAGAATTATGGTTTCAAGTTGGAAATGCCTTAAAAGTGAAGATTTGCACACTTCGAACAAGCTGGAGGTGTAATACATGCATTGTATGGCTTCTACGTCATTGATCATCACCTGGGTTTGAACCGTGGACAAGGGAAGTCGTCTACGTACGTTGTAAGCATGGTGCACACGTTGACCTTGGATTTGGGAGGGAGAGGTAATCTGATATGTTGTCTACGTACGTTTTGTGTTGTGCTACACACGTAGAAGTGCCACTACGCGCGTAGAATGGGTACTACGCATTTAGATGTGCCCTTCATGGACGAATTTGAGTAAAACGTAACGTTTCAACGTTGTGAGTCTATAAATACCCCCATCCGGCCTTTCTTCTTCCATAACTCTCCTCAACTATCAAAATCACTCTCAAATTGATTTCTCTCTCTCTCCCATTGCTTTTCATTACTTCCACTTCGATTCTTGAGGTAAGAAACGTTCATTAATCTCTTCTCCTCTTCATTTTGCTTAATATTTGCTCATTAAGGTTTATGGCCGAATTTGTTATTGGATTCAGATTCCTTATTTTCTATTAGAATGGGGGCTAATTGTTGTTCGATTATGGATGTTTGAGGTCAGAATCATAGGATTTTAGCTTTGGCTTTGGAGGTTTTAGCGTTTGGACAAAAGGGTCCATTTGGACCTAGTGTTTCGAATTTTGATGATTCCGTATTAGATTTGGAGTTTGTTTTTTTATGTATCTTGATAGATTGGAGTTAGAAATATTTGAATCATGCTTGGATTTTGCAGATTTGATGAGTTGCGAAAATGGGTTAGGGTTGGATGGATTTTCAAAGATTTTTGATAAATTTGAGTTGTTTTTAGTAAATCAATTGTAGATTCATGTTCCTAAGGTTGAGATTTACCAATATGGGTGTTTGGATTCGATTTTTATCTATTGAATCCGAAGTTGGACCATTTGTATAATTTGTCATTAAAGACCAAAAATTATATTGGGCATTTAGGTGTCAAAATGTGATTTTTTCATATATTAGAGAATTAATTTGAATATTTTTAAGATATTTGAGGATTAAATGGTGATTTTGGAGTGTTAGGGATCAATTTGGAATTTGAAATATTTTGGGGACTGATTGGTAATTTTTCAAAGTTTGGGGACCAAAGTATAATGTTACACCGAGGTGTAATTTTTTTATTATTATATTAGACCTTGGTTAAAAATGGATTTTTGAGTGTTGTTTGAGCATCTGAGTCTGCATATACATGTGCATGCATTTCGGTACAACCACAATACCAGCATTCCACATTGATTTGTTTCTGATGCATGTTTGTTTCTGATATACTTTGTTTCTGATATCTTTGTTTCACCTTCATGTTCCTGCCAGTATGTCCAGCCACCAACTAGTGGCGTTTGATTTGATTGTTATCTTGGACATCTAGGTGAGTGGATGATAGTTTCAAATACATAGACTATGTTTTGAAACTCTATCTGTTTTTGCCGTGTTTGATTATATTTTTGAAATTGAACTAATCTAAAAATTGGCTAATTTAATAACTTGATTATGTGATTAATAATCAATACATTGTTTTTGAAATCGATATAATATATATCTATTCTCTTTGTTTTTATTTCTGATTTGCATGTCTTTGTTTTTGTACACAGTTTTTGCTTTTATTTTTCTGATATAGGATGTCTAACTATGGGGTACGTAGCATTTGGTATACCAATACTTTGTCAAGACCCTAGTTATTGGGGTAATGTGGTGACCATATGTCCTACCAAACATATGTTTTTTATTGGATGTTGGCGCAGACCACATCATCTTGGTTATTACTGCTATACACACAACATTGTTTTTGGTCCCATATTACGTATATTCTGACTCTATTTTTGATACTAGTATTGTGATGCATGTATGTATGTTGTTTACTTTGACTACAAATGTTTTCGAAATGATTTTGAAACGCTATTATATATTAGCGTGTATATATGTATATTCCATATATTTGCATGTGGTATTTTTGAACTGTTTTCAAAATAGTCTTTATAATGCACGCATGAGGCGATTTGGAGTGTCGCTTCTCACTGAGATTTCTCACCCCTTTTAATATTTTCCAGATGCACAAATTTTGGTTTCGGTAACTATACCTCATCTTGGACATCAGTGAGGCATTCTTTAGCCAGTAATGCCCCTTTTGCCCAGGCTCCTTTGTTTTTGATATTAGAGCTCCGCATCAAGATGTTATAGGGTTACTGGGTTGCCATGTTTTCTGTATTTTGATCTATGTTACTAATATATTTATATATTTATATATTTTTGATATATGGTAAACCCGTTTTATTATCTTTGTTGTAATAATAAATGTTTTGATAAATGTTTTGCTAAAAGAATTATTTGGGTAGCACTTCTGATTCTTTGAGATTTATGCGAAATGGGTCGGACTCCCTTACACAGTTCATCTCGTACGCAGATTATGGTCCAGAAACGGGTCATGACAAAGATAGAAAGTGTGGCATTGAGATATTGTCTTCTACTTAAGCAATTGTTAAGGTGATTTAGTGCATAAATATGATTGAGACTTGATAGTATTTCACTACTATATTAGATAAATAAGATTAATAAGGATACAATCATGAATGAAGAACTAGTAAGGTAATAAAAGAGGCAAATATAATTTAAGGACCCTGGATATATTATTAATACATTCAGTGTAGCTATATTTTTTTTTGTCCGACTTGCAGTGTAGATATTGGATAAGTAGATCTCATTTATTAAAAAAAGCTTGAACGTGGTTTGTATTCTAAAATGTAATGTATTTATGTTTAAAAGAAGACATGATTTTATGATTAAACTAGAATATCAATTATCACGAATTTTAATAAGATTAGTAATAGTTTAAAGCAAAAGATGAGTTTGCATAATATATTAGTATAGATGAATTCAACTTACTAAGGTATGACAAGGAAAAATGGGCGTAAGTTCCCAAAAGATTAACTATATGCGTTACATGTTTATAATTGTGTTGCATACGCCAATTTGGTGTATTTTACTTATAGTAAATGCTAGGAATATTCTATGTGCTTATGTACTAAATAGTTATAGATTGCATTTAGAATGTATTATTAAAATGCTATGGGTACGATTGTATGTTATACTATTATAATGAAATTTCTAGAAATTTCTAGTTACGAGGGGTTTCATAGTCTGGGAGACAATTTATAATAAAAAGGTCTAAGTTACCTAAAGTGGTAATAGAATGGTCCAAATGATCATCATTCATGTCACGACTCACTATGAGACTGTGACTGGCGTATGGACCAAATAGGAGGCTTGGTTTATTCCATACAAGCGGAAATTTTTTGTCTATTTTTAGTGATTTTCTAATATATGTATCAAACAAATTAACAAGTAAGCATAGATTAGTAAGTCTTGAATGTAATTGCATGTCCCCAGACATTGGACTAGTAGGTCTTAAATGTAATTGCATGTCTCTACATATTAATTCATGTGTCACTTATTAATTTGTTTGGTGCATGTGTGAGAACATGCACCAAGAGTAGGCAAGAACATACAAGAAGTCCGAACATGCTGCCCATTTCTAATTAGCTTAATTACCAACTTCATTAATTAGTCTATTTACTATACTATCAACATAAATTAAAGGGTTGTTTGTTTCAAAAGTTCATAAAAATGCCTAAAATCGGAATCAAAATGATTCTTATCATAATTGTTTGGTTTAATACGAAATCAGAATTTGATTCCTATAGTTATTTGTTTGGTTTATATTTGTTGTGGAATTAAAATCAATCATAATATTTTACATATATATAATAAAAGAAAAATATATATTTAATTATTATATATAAAAATGTATATCAATACTTTAAATAAATTAAAAAGAATGCAAAAGGAAAAACAACACATAAAAAAGTAATGAGCACATATAAAGAGTTTAAGTAAAGATTGAATAGTTTGTAAGTTTGTCCAAGTTTATTTTTGAAATTAAATTTAGATTATTTTTATTTTTATATTATTTAAATTAAATATTAATAAAAATTTAATATTATAAATTATTTTTTAATAATTTTTTAAAAAAATAACTCATTTCGATCTCTATATATGACAAAAATAAAAGATGAAAAAAATAAAAAATATGATAAAAAATACACTCTTAAAATTGATTATAAGGTAACGGTAATTTGATTAACAGGGAGTTCCTCCCATCTAATGTGCAAAACGATGTAGTGTTTCTTGAAACGTTTTTTTTTCTTTTTACATTTCCATCAAACTAAACAGGTTTCATCTACTCAGACCGAACTGAATCGAATCGATTTGAACCAACTGAACTATTTTTTTTTTGTTTCATAATTTTTCCAAAAAATTCCACCAAAATTCACAATATTCAAAAACTCAATATTTTATATTTTTAAATTATTATTTAAAAATCCAAAAACCATTTACTTTGAAAGATTTACAACCCTACTGAATGAACTCTACCGAATCATGTTCAAACCAGACTGGTTATTACAATTCACGGGTCCCATTTGACAGATGTATTATATAGTATATGCGTGAGCATAAGCATATACATTCATGTTTGCTTAAAATTATAAGTCCAGAGCTTACAAATAAAATAATGAAAATGAATTAATAGAACCCAACTAATGCTTGAAATTTAAAGTAAAATTTACATATAAAAGGTGTGAAATAAAAAAGATTAACGCCAGCCGAGGATTGTGATAAAGTTACAAATACGAACAAAAATATAAGGAATTGCTCTACGACCAATAGATTTATTTGAAAACATAAAGAAATACTTGAAATTATAATTAAATCAGAAAAAAAATTAGATTGGAAATTTTTTCACGGTATCGTAAGATCCTCCCTTATGATATTGTTATTATTTACAGTCAAAATTATAATTACGATCTTATGAAGTAATATAATAAGATTCACAATAAATATTTTTGAGAAAATTAAATTAAAGGTTACAACAAAGGGTTGAAGTCTTTTAGTTGATGAAATTTATACAAGAAACTTTTTTTTTTTTTGAAGGACACAAGAAACATTTGAAAGCGGCAAAAGCTGAGATTAAATTATAAATATAAAAAAATGCTACGAAAATGAATAACGAAGTTGAGAGTATACAATCTAAAGGTTATATACTCAAAAGGGTTGAAGGTTCAG
>CAODLS010989463.1:0-13993 GCA_948243855.1 Flueggea neowawraea | reverse complement strand
AGAATGTCTGTTCAGAATATAGAAACAAACCTGCGATGCATAGGGACCATGTGATGATATTGTGGCATGAAAAACAACATATTGCATATCTGTGAGAGTGCACACAATGTCAAACAACAACTTTGCCCGATCTTTGCAGCGAACACTAATGACCGAGTATCCTTTGTCCTCGCAACGTTCAACTGTGATTTTTGGCTTGAAAGAGGGAGGAGAATCAACTTCAGTTGTTACTGGCCCACCTTCATAGTCCCTGTCCGCAAACAGCATCTGGTGCAGCCTGCGATCTGTATGTGTGAATCCCATTGAGAAACTAGTACGAGCCACTTTCTCATCGTCATCACAACCGCGTAAAATGTTGTTGAGCTGCTCCTCCATAACAGATAATCTAGTTGGGTCATCAACTGCACGGTTGGTTATATCATCATTGACATAAAGTACACATGCTATTCTCCTATTATGAGTCCAAACTTCGGCAGCTACCACATTGAAGCGGAGGTTGGCAAGTACAGCAGATATTTCGGATAAGAGACCCGGACGGTCTCTTCCAATGAGTTCAATAGCTGTGTGATCACCAACAGAGTGCACCCCAACCCGTTTTCCAGGCCGAGTCTTCACTCCCTCTTTGGCGTAGTCTTTTGGTCCTAAAGCCTATTATAACCAAATGTAGAAGACATTTCATTCTGTGTCAAATTGGTAAAGTTTTCATCATTTGTGTGGGTGTCAGTGTGCGTGTGTGTGTTAACTTGCAATCAGGCTCTTGAAGTCAGATTGACTTCAAATTATTCATGGCATTAAGCATTCTAATTTGGTCTAAATTGTACATAAAAAAGAAGATAGTATATAATCTACTTACCTTTTCTATGTGATCAATCGTTTTCTCATCAATAATCTTCTTTCCTTGTTGGTCAGTGACATGAAATACTGATTACAGAAAAAAAAAAGATGAGTTTAATATTCCAACTAAATACATATGAAGAGCAAGATAAACAAAAAAAACAGATGGAATGACATAAGAAGTGCGATGGTAAGGGATTATAGAGAATGTTAATTACAGAAAAGGAAGTTCTAATTAGGCATACAAATTTCAGCATCAAGGTTCAGGCAAGCAGTAAGGAAAGCAAATGCATACCATCCATGAACCAGCCGCCATCAGAGGATATATAAGCTTTGGGGATGATGAGGTCAAGATCAGTTAGAACTTGCACAACTTCCAGAAGAATTCCTGGTTTGTTCATGCTGTCAACCTATGCACATGAATTCCATTAAAAATTTACTCAACACCACTTCTGTAAATCTATTTTGCAATTGACATAACCATTGTATAGCACCTGCCAAGCTCAAAATGTCAGAAAATGGTGTTTATTACGAACAGAAACGGAACTTTCCTTTCTAATCCAATAATCAATTAGTTTAGCATCTCAAATCCATACTGCTTTTCATCTCTATGCTTGATTAATTAGATTGCAAGGAAAAATAATTAACCACAAACGAGCAAAGATTAAGAAAGCACCTTCACAAGAGTGCAGTCAGTACATGTAGCATTGTCAATAGATACCCTGCCACAGAGCTAGGAAGTTAAAATAGGCAATGCAGGCAGGAAACAAAGATATCTTGTTTCAGTTGACGTTAAAAAAATACCTTGGTGGGTTAATTCTAGTGCTCAAGTTCTCATACTCAGGATCAAAGTAAGGCCAACAAACTTTAGCCATCTAACTCACTAAGCTTCACAAATTAATGAGTGTTCTCCAATTCTACAACATGAAAAGATTGATCATATTGTAAATGAATGGTTGTGGAATTTCAAGACAAAAAAGTAAGAGGCTGTTTAGTTAAGAAAAATTTCTATTGTTTTATAAAAAACTAGAAAACATAAATGGAAAAATGAAAAATTTGTTAATGGAAAACTAGGATTTTTCATTGTTTTCTATTTTATTTCAAAAAATAGAAACAAAAAATAGAAAATTATTTTATCAACTAAATATAGTCTAATATCCGTAAGAGCATACCACTGTCAAGGATGATGGCAGTGAGTTTCTTGATGTTAAAGCTAAGTAGAGCAGACGACCGGTCGCTGGAAAATTCAGGTAAGAAATTAACCCTCCTTGTTGACAAAGAAAATTATGGTAGTTTTCATATCTATAAAAAAAAAAGAGGGAATAATTCAAATTTCAATGCAATCACAGCACAAGCTCTGCGAGGTATTAGAAAAGGAACAAAGATAAATGGATTGTATAGGTAACCCTCTGTTTTAGAGCTCAGTAGCTCACATGAATTCACAACGACAGTGCGTTGGGGAAGGCTTCAGTTCATTCAAATTTTGAGGTTTCTGGGCTGGGCTTCATAAACCTGCAACCCAAGGTTTCAACCCATCAGCAAAAACTTGGTTTTCGACAAGGTAGTTAACTATGCCAAGTGTTTCAAATAAAATACTAAATTTAATAAATTGACCAATACAATTTTAATTTTTATGAATAAAAACATGCTCAAACTTTCGTTGACAAACGCCCTTTTTTCGAAACTTGTTTTGAAAAATGTCACTTTGGAGATATTTGAAGATTTTTGAAGATCTTTTGAATACATTTAAAAATAAAGTGGTTTCTACCTTTGGAGAATAGTATTTTTGTGAGAAGTTTCACGCGTGTTTTCATTTGAGAGAATGTGTTCGGGGTAAGTCTATTTGTCAAAATCAGTATTTTATTTTCGAATAAAAGTGTGATTTTCCCTTGTAAAGGGTCATTTTACAAATTTATGAGGTCTATCGTCAATATTTTAAGCAAAAATTTCAAAATTATGACTTTATACACTGAATTTTATAAATTATAGATTTATGAACTCGTTTATATGTTGTTTAAAACTTATTTAGAATTTGTTTAGAATATTTCATTTTACAGGCTTGTTTAAACATTGTTTAAAATTTGTTTAGAATATGTTCATCATATATTGAAGATATCAATAACATATAAACAATATTCAAACAAGATATTAACAACATATAAATTACAGATTTGAAAACAATATATAAACAAGATATTAACAGCATATAAATAATATATAAATAGAAAATCAACAACATATAAATTACATATTTTTTTATATATTGTTTTCAACATATAAAAAACATATAAACAAGATATCAACAACATATAAATAATATTTAAACAATATAGAAACAAAGAAACAACATATAAATAACATATAAATAAGATGCATTGAATTTGAAAATACAGAAAATATCAAAAACTCAACAACATATAAACAAAATGCCGTAAATTTAAAAATACATATCCGTAAATTTGAAATACCACATGCGTACAAAAAAAATATTACAAAGTGTATTTGTAATAAGTATACACTATCCAATAAAATAAATATTAAAAATTTTTCTAAGTAAATCGTGTTATTATTACTTTTGTCAAATGAGAGTTGCTAGTCATAAAAGTAACAGTAATTTTGTTAGCATTCAACACTACTTCGAGGAATGAGTTTTGCCATCAATTTTACAATTGAGGGATCAATTGTAATTTTGGAACAGCAATTAATGGATTTCCCAAGTTAGCTGTGGGTGCAGTTTACCGTTGAATTCGTTAATAATTCCTACTTTGAGACCAAATCGTTAACTGATATATGTTTTGCAGCATACTAAAGGCTTGTTTGATAGAATAGCATTTTATATATTTAGCATGTAGTATATAGTAATTTTTGTAGTTTGTGAATAGTAAAAATTGATGATAATATAAGACTTTTTATTTTATATATATTTAATAAAAAAATTTTGACCTTATTGAGTAATGCAAATTAAGTGAATAAAATATAAATAAGGATAAAATTATAATTATTAACTATTAGAATATTTAAATTGTTATAATTTGAAAGAAAAAATATTACATATTATATGCTTTCTGATGTCAAATAAATATGTGTTGTATTTTAAATACCTTTTTTTTTGTCGAAGTATTTTAAATACTAAATACCTTTAAAATGCTATATACCAATGATTGACAACCCAACCCTAAATAGAAAAAGATGAAGATAAAATAACAGTGAAGAAACAAACACTAACCGTAGGGAAGAAGTGTTAGCAAGGAGACCCGACTCCCAAAAAGAGAAAAAAGAAATGGTTTTTGAATTGACATAAACTAAAGAGGGTGAATTCGATTGCTTTTCTTTTTAACTCCGTCACCCGTATCCTTTGACCATATCTTTTTACCAATCCTTTCCCACCCTCCACTACACAATCTAAAGTGTAATCAAATTTCTCAACAACACCTCTAGATTTATAATTACCAAACAGTTAAAACCAAATATTTAGCCTCTGGCCGTCATTTATTGACATGACCTCCCAACAAATTCATTCGTTCTGTCAAATCTTAATTTTTTAGAAAGAACCTCAACGATTGAAGTTCTTTTTATGGGCAAAAACAAAAATGCTTGTCTTTTTTATGGTATCAAAGTTCAAATTCATTTTGACTCCTGAGTTTCTTTCCAGATGTCACCTTTACAACTCAATTAGTTAGGGTATACTTTGAGTTGTTTTTTTACGGTGAGCTTGTTTGAAAGGAGCAATATATTGTGTTATATATATATATTTTATAATTTTTATAATAATTAATAATAATTATATATTAAACAATAAAAAATACGATATTTAAAAATATATTATATACACAATATACTATATTCTATAAAGGTCAAACAAATCAAGTAATTTTTTCAACGAGTAGAAGAAAAAAGTAGCGAGTAGTCTTAGCAAAGTCTCATGATCCTACGGGTCCTATCTCTACTATGAGTCTTACCTTCGCTATAAAATGTTCGAGAAGTTAAGCCTCATCGTCTCAGCTCCACCGCTAGAGCAGAGTTGACAGGAATCCAATTAGACGCACTCAGGACCGTCCTTACACTGAAGCCAATTGCCTCTTAGGAACGCTCCCTCTCAGGCTCAAACCCGGTCTCAAGCGTGGTGAAAGCTCACCGTTTCAACTCAACGTATGGCTCAACTACCACCAGCGATGGTCAGAATAAAAAAAATTGGACTAATTAAACTTTTGCCCCTTGATTATACCGGTGAAGACTATCCAATTATAACATTTCACTTATGCAACCACAGAACCAAGTTAGTGGATGTTTTGGAAACAACAAAATATGTAGACGGCTAATTTGAATCAGGCATGGAAGTAATTCAGAGATTATGAGAGAATAAACTTCGAATCTTAAAGCTTTTTGTGAACAGATTTATGCAGCAACCTGGAAAATTCAAAAAAAGATACGTACTTACCAATAAGCAGAAGCAGCAGAGTCGCAGCGGTTGATTTGAAGAGGCCGCAAGCAAGGAAATGGCGAAACTAATACAAACTCTGCCAAAATTTGTCTAGAATTCATTTAATGAAGAAATCTGTGGATGGTTCCTCTGCAAATCCAAAACTCTGCAGAATAATCAGTACATCTATCGTAAGAGAGCACAGAGATAGATAAAAATCATGCAAAAAAAGTTTCAAGAAGTTAAAAGACACGTCTACAATACAGCCAAGACCTAACCAGCTGTACTTTTTGGCCGCCATCTATCTGTGAACTACAATGGAATCATGAAGTGCATAGAAAACTAGTGAAACAGAGTGATTGACAAGAAACGAGATTAACTACAACTCTGTTTTGGAAGAAATGGAGAAACCAATCAACTTCAATGGAATTGGATCTTTGTGATGTTCTGGAAGAAAATCATATATTAATGGAAGTGAGAGCTGAACTGTTAAGAATTGCTCTGAAACTCGGCCGCCACGAAACAAAACACTTTTGTTCGTGTTTTTAAAGCATTTAAAACAAGCACCGAAACAGTGGCACCAAAAAACACAACAAAGGCATTGAAAATAGAATTTGCAAGCCAAGTTGCAAACTCTCTCCGTGCTTTCTACGTTGGAATAGCACTTTCTACAGAACGTGCTCTCTTTTTGTTATATTATTTCCCTCTAATAAGTAGAGTCGCAGAGTTAGGTGAAATCGAACGGACTTGGTCATTCCCATCAGTTATCCGCAAACTCTCAATATATTTTTGTCGATTTTACCTACTCTATGTTATCTTCCAACTGTTAATTTTAAGGTCGACCCAGTCTGATTAAATTCTAACTTTGCGATTGAGTAGAGTGAATTAAAGACAGTGAAGCCAAACACAGAAACTTCTTAAATATTAATTACTCTATTAACTGTTAGTTTGAAAATGACGCGTCCACCAAATGCCTCCACCTTAGACCTTGTTGTCCATACAAATTCTTTATAAGACCATCAATTTAGCGCGTGAGCCGTACATTTGCAGTAGCCAGTAAAAAATGGAGAGTGAGACGCACTCGCTTTAAAAGAGAGTGAGATTGGTTTGTCATGTGCTGGCTTGGTGTTGTCTGTGCCGTTTTTGTGTAGGAAGATGGCAAGTGGAGGGGATGAAATGACGTGAACACCCTTGAAGCAATATCAACCGTTGAAGTGTTATCCAATTTTTAATTTTTTATTGCTGAAAAAAATGCGGTGGCGAATTTTGTCGGAAAATTGCTTCATTGATTCTTTTGAACAAAAAAGGAAGTTTTGGTCGTTATTAGACATCAAAAAGATGAACTAACCAACGAATTTAACATTTCAAATTAAGGTAGTTTCGTTACAATTTAGGTAATACCAAACATGGTACGACTTTTAATTTAAATTGAATGAGTATATTGCATTTTTTAATATAGTTTAACAGATAATAACATTCTTAACGTGTTTATTACGTCTACAACACAAATGAGACACACATATATATATATATAAATAATCATTTTTCTAATACTAATTATTCATAAAATGCATCCAATTGCTCAAAGAAAGAGAGAAAAATTAAGCAAAGTCCCACTAGTGAGCTAATAATGATAACTAAAACTTTACATTCTTTTTGAAACAAATTAAAAATTTACATGTTGATTGGAGGGAGGGAGGGGCAATGGAATCAAATTCCAACTTAGTAATTCATAATGCCTAAAGATTAGGGGATCTCTGCCGTTTCGTAGGTTTTAATATTCAACTTTCTCTTTTAGAAGAATTTGGATCACATGCTCAATCCTTATTAATGCTTATAAGTAGCACTAATTGATGCTTCATCTAGTTATTATGGAACACTTGTTTGGTTGAATTAAGAGGATCGGTTTGGGATTATGCCCTCTTTTCTTGGCTAATCAAACAATTTATCAAGTTAGATCAACTATTTATTGATATTATATCGAAGGATGGGGCTAATAATCATGGGGAATCAAGACATGGAAATGGAAAGGAACTTTGTTTCATTTTGGTGCCAATGAAATAAGTAAAAACGAATTACAACCTAATACCTTAGAGTTTTGGGTGAAATGTAGTATTAAGACTATTTATATGTTCTTTTATTGGGAATTCTTAGGTTTATGATAATAAGAAACTATAATATACTTTACTTTATGGCCTATGCCTTAACCACACGTTTTTCCATATTTAAGACTTTGCTTGGTTGATATTATCAAACTTTCTGGAAAATGTATTTTCCAATAGGTCGTATTTCTTAGAAATTAACTTCTCAAAAAAAATGTGATATAGACCTGTTTATTCAACTTACACTTCTTGAAAAGTATATGCTTGCAATTTAAATAAAATATTATTTTTAAAAAATTAATTTTGGTGATGACAAAACTACCATAATATTAACTAATTAACTCTTCCATGTTGTTGTAGGAATAAAAAATAAAATAAAAAAATGCTTCAACTTCCTTGGAGAAGTTCTAACTTATCTAAGTTTTGCTAAATAAGTTACTTCTCTAATTTTAGAAAATTGAATATCCAACTTGTTCGGAAGTTTCTAATTTTCAACCAAACAATATTTTCTTTTCTACTTTTCCGTAAATCCTATTCCGCAGCTCTACTTACTCTTAACCAAGTAAAGCCCTTAGATTATCAATACTAACAATCTTATGATTTACTTTTGTAAAAACTTTATAAACACTTTTATATTATTTATCTCTTTTATTTATAGAAAGCAAATAAAGTAATGAAATGCCAAAAATATTCGTTGGAGTCCAATAGATTTACAACATGAAAAGATTTTATACTTTAAAAAACAGAATATACTACAAGGTAGAAATCTTGGAAATCTAGGGATTAAAAGTGGCTATTGTGAATGTTGTGTTTGTGAAGCAAACAAAGGAAGTTCTGCTGTGGCAAGTTGAAATGGTTAACATCCACAGAAATTAAAATGTGGTGTATCACTATTTTACTGAAAACATTAAAGGCAGAAATCTATGGTGCACAGTTATTTACAAATTTAAAATGTGACTGACATAACACTATAAAGCTTTCTTGGTCCCCAAGTTATCATAAGGTTCAAGCTTGCATTGCATGTCTTTTTTTCTTTTCCTCCCTGGGCATTGCATGTCTGTCTCCTCTCTGCAACTTGCAAGATGTACATCAATTTTGAAGTTTGAACCAATCTGGGAGGCCTTCCGATTGCTGATTCCTTTTTTTTTTAATTCCTTTTTTTTTCTAACATATTGTAAGTTATAATTACATTTTTTTTGTATTATGCTTCGTATATTGCCTACGAATCTAGTTCAATTGTCATTATTTTCCTCTGTCAAATTACGATGTACTTTTTCGAAGACAAAACTATAAGAGCAATATGTTCAACACAGACAATACTTGGGTCAAATAGGTCTATTTTCGTAAAAATTTGAGTAAAAAATGATGTTTCTAAACCCTTAGCATCGACTAAAAGTTATTGATATATCAAACTTCTCACATTGTTCGAGATTCAAGCCCAATAATTATTTATTACTTTTTTCTATCAAAACATTGAAATGTATCTTTAAAAATAAAACTGTAAGCCCCATTAATAGTAGGCCCAAAACATACAATACGTTGGTTGTAGAGTTATTCCCAAAACCGTCGATTTCGGTTTGTGAAATGTAAGAACTAGAAACAAACCGTGGTTTCTACGGTTTACTCCAGTTTCGATTCGGTTCAGTTTCGGTTCCGATTTTGATCGGTTCAACTGTTGGTTTGGTTTCCTCTTTTTTTTTTTTCAAAATTTTGTTTTTAATCCGTTATTTTATCCCGTAATTTTTTTTCCAGTTTATAAATTTTGTTATATTTAATAATTAACTATATTATCAATAATACATTGTATTCTAAAGATTTTTGTTAATAATTTTTAAACAAATTAACTATTCTACTAGTAATTATATCACATAATTTTAAACAAAATTAGAAAAAAACTCATTAAATTTTATTAGATGCTCTCACTTGTGACGAAGGAATACCGTGGTTAAAATACCGAATTTAATTATATAATATAACTATACAACAATTAACAATACATGATAAATTAAAATACAAGTAAAAAAAGAAAAAAACTAGAAACTTAAAATGATAAATTAAATTATAAATTTTCTTAAAATGAATTTTAAAAATATCGAAACTAGAAACTCTTTCTCCCGCTTCCCCCTTATCTCATTGGGTGGGAATTAGTTAAGTTTGACTCTCTTGAGTTACAATATTTTCAACTTCAAAACTTTCAAAATTTCTATTTCCACCAAATTTTTTCATTATTTCAAAATAAATATGTAAATATTAATTAAATTTAATGAAATAATAAAATAACTAAATTAAACTATAGTAAAAAAGTAGAAGGAATTTGAAAAATGTAATTGCAAAAAATAAATTTAAGAAATATAGAAAACATAATTGCAATAATAAAATGTATAAATAATTAATAAGAGCAATTTATAGCAAAATGAATTTTTGAGAGAGTGAGAGTGTAAAAGAGATTGAGAGAGAAGAAATTGTGTAAAATTGGTAATAATGGGGTGAGTGTATTTATAGAGTTGAAAAAAGAAAAAAAAAAGAAAAAAAAAAGAAAATAACTGTTGGAACCGCCGGTTCGGTTTCTAAAAGGGTGGAACCGGAACCGAAACCGTAACCCTCCGGTTTTGGTAGGCCAGTTCCGATTTTGACTGGTCCGGTTCCGGTTCGGTTCCACAGTTTCGGTTCCAATTTTACAACTCTACTCCTTCTTTCATTGAGAACAACTTGTAGTCATGCAACATCATATTGATCATTGTCTCTTTGACTTGAGTGGTTCTTATATGAGTAACCTCCAACATTTTCCAAATTTCCTTAGCGTTTTCACAAGATTTTCACAAGATGAAATTCTATTGTTCTCTTCCGGATTTAATGCACAATATAATTGCATTGGAGTTTATATGAAGTTTCTTCCAATATTCCTCACCAAAATCTTTATACTCCTTGAGTGAGCCATCTTCATTTTTTGCAATTTCGGGACCTAGCACAATGACCTTCCAAGTTTCTATATCATAGAATTGAAGAAAAATAATCATCTTTTTCTTCCAAGAGTTGAAGTTGGAACCATCAAAGAATGGAAGACGATTTATCACATAACTTTTGGTGTGTGTTCCAATATTCAAAGCCATCTCGGATCTTTGACTATTCGGATGTTAAGCCACTTCAAATAAGAGCGCAAAACTCTGATACCAATTGTTGACTCAATTGACACACTAGAAGGGGGTTGAATACTGTGTTATGTGTGGCTTTGAACTTTTTTGGAATTGAAATAAGTGAAGAGGAAACAACACAAGAATTTATAGTGGTTCGGCCAACTCTTTGCCTACATCCACTACCTAATTGTCACCACTTAGGATTTCCACTATCTCTCAACGAAAATTACAACTTCACTTTTTAAGCTAAGTGAGAGTTTTTACAAGTTTCTTGATTCCTGTTCAAGAATAAACCAACCTATGGATCTACCCTTTGATCCCACTCATAAACACTCTTGAAACACTGTTTTTCAGTCATTCCCCAACAATAAATGAACTAGTGATATAGGCAACAGTGAAAGCAATTAATGAATAATAACCTTGTATCAATAAGAGAGAGAAAGAGAGAATAAGAGCTTTAATGCTTGATTGTTGTTAGAAATGAATGCACAGGTGTTGCTTCTATTGTTTATGGCCTCCCAAGTATGTATTTATACTTCTCTCTTAGTTTTGTATTGTTGTGAGATGAAATATGACCGTTGTGGATCGGCATGGGTCGAATTTAATGCACTGTCAGAGTGTGCTGATGTACGTTGCACATCCATGACGTACGTTGCAATTTTCATTTTCCAGACGACGTGCATTGATACTAATAAGACGTACATTGATACTAATAAGATGTACGTTGATCATAGCTCATCTCCTAGATAATGTACGTTTCTCCTTGAAGACGTACGCCGTGTTGGCACCCAGACTTTCCAGTAGCTTATGTTTTTCATCCGAGATTTATGTTGTACATTGAACCAAAATAACGTACATTGTGTTGATTCATGACTTACGTTTTGTGTTGAGTATAACATACATTGCAATACTTCAATTTACCGTTGTACTTGAATTTTGTCTTGATCCACGTGAAGTGTAAACATTTATTCTTTGATCTTTAAATCTTCTCTTTGTCTTTCATATACGACGTACGTTTTTATTTATCCAAGGTGTACATTGCTCATCAGTTTTTCAAGCCTTCTAGTTTTTGATTTTTTCCATATGTATATAACGTACGGTGCCTATTCAAGACTTACGTTGATGAATCTCAAGACGTACGTTTCATTTGTAAAACATACGTTGTTTTTGCACCTGAACCATCCTCCTTATGTGTTGAAACAATATTTGGTAGCTAAATTAACTGCATAACAAACTTTAGGCATTATGCACATCTAGGCATAATTTTGTGCATTACAAGACATGGTCTTGTAATCAACACATGTACTCTATATTTTAAAAGACATTCATATGAAATTCGTATAAAGAACATTCCTTATACGTTCTTTCTCTCACATGGGTTTATGGACACATACACTTACTATGTGACTTGCTTTTAGTCACGAGGTATTTGTGGGTTATGCATTTCTGCATCTTCAAACGTTCAAGTACTTTGTTGATCCATCTTACATGAAAAGGGACAACAATCTATTCGAACGACATCTTGGAGTTTGACTCCAAGGTCAACCTATAATATATATCTCAAAATTGGATCACGACCAATCTTTGGAGTCATTCAAGTATGCTAGACCAATTCTAGATACAAGTGTGATGTTCACACTAGATAAGAATGACAAGATTCACCTTGGAATTATTATAACATACATAAATATACCATCTTTCTCAAAAAATGTCTAAGGTCTTACCTTAGACGATGAAACCATCAGTTAAACTATATAGGTTTTTTCTCCAAATTCTCTATTGAGAATTAGAAGATGAAACCATTAGGTTTAATCTTATAGGTCTCTACTCCAAATTCTTTATTGAGAAAAGGAGTCTCTACATTTCACAATGTAGGTCAATGCATAGACTAGTTTGAATGACCAAAGTTTATTTGATGAAGGTAAACCTTTCAACAAGTTGGACTTTTCAATATTGTTGAGGAAATCCCCTTTAAGGGTTTATTGATGTCTTACTCGATATATTGTTTGTGTATCCACTTATCTCCAATGGGTGTTCACACTTTGGGTAGATCAACCAGTTTTCAATATGGTTCAGTCTCAAATGTCATTTTGTACTTCCCTTGCTTAATCCATATTACTCTCATTGGGATGAGTGAACCTCTAAAATACTCATAGGTTCGTCCTTGACTTGTAGGGTTGCTAAAAGGATCACGATCAATTCATTTATCAAATAAATGTTGTCATAAGACTTCATTTATCGAAAAAAATATCATCGTGAGACTTTATCCCTTTTATTCTTACACATTTTCAAAAAATCTCCCATGGGGTTCAAGCGCCATATAAGAACTCTCATTGGATGCATTTTCTAAAATGCTCCCACTGGGTTTAAGCTCCATATAGGAACTCCCACTAGATTCAAGTTTCCTACTCCCACTAGAAAATAGGAATCTGGGTCCCACAAAAGTCGGGATCAGGAACATCCGCACAAGCTTGACGTAGATGAGATAAAAGTTGAATCAATCCGAGATCTAGTTGATGTATCCTTTCCAGAGAAAGAGATAACAATCGCTCAGATAAATGGATCGATCTCTTGGGATTTTAAAACACAAGGACTCATTCGATGCATCCCTTTCAAAGAAAGAGATAACAATCGCTCTGATCAGTCTCTTGAGATTTTAAAACCCAAATATGTAATTTAATGATTTACATTACTCAACTTTTTACCTCATCCATCATCCTCCTCAAGAATTATCACACTCAGATGGAGTGATCCTGAAGGACTTAGTTCCTGAGTCTCAAACAAAGTGAAATCTTTTCCACTTTAACCCCAGCTAAGAAATCTATCCCTTAAGAATGTGATTTCTTATAACTCGTTACTATGCCAATTTTCCATTTTTCCATGACAATTGTATCATTTGACACAGTAAGGTATCTAACACCTCACGCCTCTTAGTCTTTTCAACCAAGATATCGTGGACATTGACAATACATCTCTTAGTTCCAAGTGGTTTAGGTCATACACTAGACCAATCCACAACTCATAAGATGTAGTAATGGACTTAGAGAGCATACGGATTTTGAACTTTGTAGTATTTGCCAATATAGTTCTCATCATATTGAGGAGAGTTTCACTTCTCCTCTCCGCTATGCGGACTTTCGCGGAGTATAGGAACAAACAGTTTATGTTCACTTCCCTTTCGTCACACAAAACTTTAGACTTGTCTTATAGACGTTCACGACCTTAGTCAATGCACAAAGCTTTATTTGATTCTCATCTTGACTAGTAAGAAGTAAAAACTAACTTGGCTATTCTTACTTATGAGAAATCAAATAGATATGATTGTACCTTCTACAATCATATACATAAAAGTTATGGAGAAGTAGGCCTTAGCCTTGCCCTCTTATTCTTTTGACGTCATACATCAAAAGTGGATTATTAGCAATGGAAATTTAGCTCCAAGTGCCTTTTGAAATAGTTTCTTCTCTAGTATTCCCTCATTGGAATGCTCACAATTAGACAAC
>CAODLS010989422.1:0-27348 GCA_948243855.1 Flueggea neowawraea | reverse complement strand
CAAACTTATTCCCACACTTCCGTGGGTGAGCCACTGACGATAAACTTTTCCAGCCCCTTCAACTTTCTTTCGCAATCATTTGATTACGACTTGGTACTACATTTTTGTTTTGTAGTTTATAAAAATTAAAATAATAAATTTTAAATTGCAAATTTGTCTGTCTTAAAAATTAAGAATCAGGAAACAGGGACGAGTCATAATTTTATCCATTTATCAATACCATAACTATTTTTTACTCCCTCCCTCCCAATTTAATAAGTACACTAGCTATTCTACACTAATTAAAAAATGTTAGTTTTGATAATTAAACGTATTTATTTTTATATTTTTTTCCACATGTCCTTTGACTAGTATCAGTAAGATTTGTCTAAATATTAATTATAATCATTTATTACAGGATAATATTATAACTTTGTGATTTTAATTAATAGAAAGACAAATATCAAGTGGGTTGTTTATGTTGAAAAAACCCCACTCCCACGCTACGAGATTGTGAATTCGAGCCTACTAAAAAAAGGATAGCGAAATTTAAATAGTATAGAGTAGTATAGAATTTATTTCAGTTCAAAAGAAAATTAATGCTTACAATTTGAAACACTAATAAATAAAAAGCTTGTCTGTTAAAATAGCAGAGAATAGTGAATAAATAATAGGGCAATGGCCCTTCCTGGTTGCTAGGAAATCGGGCATGAAATAAATCATGCAACGTAGGATACACTTGGAGGTAGTAGAGGTGATTTCATGCAAGCATCTTTTGAGTCTTGGGAAAGCGGCCCCTAATTACTTTTCCCCACTTTTTAGTACGGGGACACCACCCAGTTAAGGTTCGCACAAAATGCAAGGCAGCTTGGGTTTCTCCGATGTGGATCACGAGTCCAAGGTCATGCACATATGACTAACCCCCCAAACACGCCTTAATAGGTAGAAAGCATGACTTCTATGATGCTATTCTAAATTACCATAAACCCCCTTGCCTAATTGACCAATAAGGGGTTTTTCTTGGTAATTAATTGATTATTTATTTAATTAATTGATCCGAAAATCTTAGTTGGAGTTGACTGTCATGCGTTTTTGGGTCAAAAAGTTGCATGATTTTAAAGAAGATTTTGGTCTTCATTAGTAATGACAAAGGATAGAGTATGTTACTTGTTTATAAAATATAGCAAGTTATTAAAATTGAAATTAAAGGAGAGAATTAAAATGTGGCAACCCTTTATATAATGCACTCCATTTTTTGGACTAAAATGCCCTGCAAACAGAATTTGAGATTAACTAGGACCATCAAAAAAGGAAATTCAAAAACATGGACTAATTTTTATACGCATTATTTGGAAAAATTTTCAATATTATTCTCTAGTTTAATATTCTTCCCCATCCGGCAAGGTTCCTTTTCACTTGGTTTTTTATTTGCCCACCTCGTTTTAATTGTGCATATCTTAGTAATTTAAGTAAATAAAATGGGTTTTATAAGGGAAAAGAATTAATATAAGATGAAAGGGTTATATGGATTGTTTTTAATATTTAACCGTATTTTTAAAATTTTATCTTAAATTCTTGACTTGTTCTTTCATTTTGATTTTAAGACAAAAGAAGCTTGTATGAGTTGTTTTATATAAAGAAAAAAAAAACATAATGATTTCAATATTATCAAAATGTCCGGATGAGACAAAAATGTATATTTAAAAATTAGTATAAATACTTAATCTATTATAGGCATTGAATTTACCACTTTTAAAAAAATCAAAATTTAATAATTTAATTTGTTTTATTTAAAGTTAGTTCAGGTGTGGGAAAGTTTTTCATTAAATTTTTTTAATAGTATTTATTTATTTACCACAAATATTTGTGCGATTACGTTATAAAAATAACTAAATACTACTATTATTTCAATCAAAGTATCTCGTTTGATTATAAGTCAATGCTCAAATACATTATTTACTTGACACATAAAATGAAAAACTTGAGAAAATAATATAGACAAAAACTATTTAAAACATTTTTACAAGGCACCTGAAAACTTCCCCTCAACTATATGAAACCCACAAAGCATATAATAATGAATGCATGATAAGGACATGAAACGAGAAATAATTTAAATACCATGGCGAATGAGAACATTTGCCAGTACCAACTAAAGTTCTGTTTCCAATTAAAACAACAGTCAATTAGTGGCAGTTAAAGATCAGTTAAAATTTGCGCTATATTCATGGAAATGACAGGTTAAATCGTACAACAATTGTAAATCAAAACCTGATTCATTGCATTAAGCTGAAAGTAGCTCACAATACTTTTGGTAAGAAGAGTGCCCACTTTATAAAGAACAAAAGAGGAGTGCCCAACAACTAAAAAAAAAAAGTATTTACTTAATATAAATTCTTTTTAGTTTGTTTTCCTTCCTTTTCTATCTCTCTAAGCCGCACCTTTCCAGCTCTTTCCTTCCTTGTTTACCTTAAAGACTGCTAACTGGGTTTCTCCGGCATTGACTCGTTTGGGGATGTTGGAGCTGACTCAGTTCCAGATCGGTGAGCCAAGGTGCGCATGACTATGTTTTTAACCATATCTGTCTCTATCTTTATTGTTTTTCTCATTTTGGTCTATACCCACTTATGCTAAGTGATTGCATTTCTTGCTTTGCACATCAACGAAGAAGATTCTTTGAAGATTTTCTTACTGGATTTTCATAATCTTGGCCATTTAAAGGAATTAAATTCATTCAGTTTGTGTAGATTCAGGAGATTTTGTTTAATAAAAACTGTTGATATTGCTTTCAGCTCTTTTCATTTTGTTGATATTAGAAGTAGATGTTTTGGAAGTGATTTCTCTAATTTATGATATAAACACTATTGCATTTTCTTTCTTTTTGTCTTTTTTTCATAGCTGGGGAGAACGTTTTCTTTTAATTTTCTGTGAATTTAATTTTTGAATGTTAGGTGGTCGAAAGAGAAATGTGTATGGAGGTTTTACAGGAGAGTTTCACAAAATGGGGTAGGACTGGGGGGAGGTTTGCTTAACTTCCACAAATTTGGACAATTTTGGTGAGGATCAGTGGCTGAAACAGACTAGAAGAGATAACTGGAATTTCTTAGAAGTGTGTATGGATTCAAGGAATAACTATGGTGAGGGATTTTCAATCTCACAAGCGGAATTCCAGTTATTGGATTCTTGGATACCACCAACACCGGAAAAGCCGATGCCAAGAAATTCTAATTTGATGCCCATCAGAAGAGATGAGAGCCAGCTGAGAAGAATGAACTGGCAGGAGCTGACTGCATTTCGGGGTGGATTTGCACCGGAGGTGTACAACAATAACAGAGTGGCGGATCATTTTACTCAAATTGATAAAGAAAGGAGACAAATCAGTAATTCTATTCCAAAATCAAGCCTGGAGTCTGGAACAATTGATGATATTGTAGGCCCCTTCACACAAGCTATGCTAGAAGCAAGCACCATTTGTAATCATATTGATCCATCGGCAGATTTTATGGCAGTGAGAAATGTATCCCCATTGACAGGTCAAAATTGCAGTTTTACAGAAAATATGAGCACAGCAGGCATGCCTGTAATTCCGAATTTGCAGCCTGAAGTCGACAACTACAGAGAAGCCAGTTCTAGAGGACCACATGTCACCAGCCTCACTCACTACTCAAATTTCAACCAGTTAAGAAGCCAACATTGCTCATCTCAAATGCACAACTGTAAGCTATATCTTTTGTTGTAAATGTCTTTTTTCTTTTTTTTTTCATCATAGATTGGTTTAAGCATAGCATTGTTGAAGATGGGAAAAAAGAATGAAAATATGAATAAATAATATGGAGTCTTATTTGCTAAATCAATTTGATGCCTTAACACTTCATTGTCGATAAATTCATATCTCTAGTAGCAATCACTAGGCAATAAATCTATTAGTTATTTGCAAACTAATAATTGGGATCATACTTTGGGAAATGGAAAACATCATCTATGGAAGAGAACTCTTATTACTATTTGCATGTCATTCGCCTTCATGTTTGATGCAAGAACTTTGCTGCTAAAAAACCATACCTGGAAAAAAGATAAAACAACTGGAACATGTGAGTTGAATTTTCTTTTCCATCATATGCTCAAACAGAATTCCTGATTCCAAGAGACCTTAGAAAAAAAGAAACAGTGAATTTCTGGTTTCATTCGAAATCTTACCTTATGTTCTTAATAGACTATGTAGATGGATTACCCATACCTTACCATCCCAGCTACAATCTAAATTCACCACAAACACAAGGAGACACAATGTTCAGCTCATTGCAGTTCCCACCAGTAACACCATATAAAACTAGGAATCGGGAAAATAACGGGGATTCTGCAACAATTAATCATGTGCTGGAAAAAAGTTCAAGCAAAGAAAGAAAAGAGCAGCATGATTCAGAGATAACAACAGAACATGAAGTTACTGGATCCAATTCTGGTGAGCTACTACATCACACTGGGGATTCATCATCTGCTGTGATTGCCTCAACATCTGATGAGCCAAAAGAGTCTGATGTGGGAATTTTCCAGGGCATTGACCTGAACAAAACACCACAGCAAAAACCACCAAAAAGAAAGAAGCACAGGCCTAAAGTGGTTGTGGAAGGCAAACCAAAAGGAACACCCAAGGCTGCGACCCCAAAAGTTTCAGATTCTAAGGAGATGCCAACTGGAAAGAGGAAGTATGTGCGCAAAAAGCCCCTGAATAAGTCAACAACTGCTCATACTCCTGTTGAACAGACATTTTCGGCTATTGCTAACACAGAGGTGGTAGATATTGCAAGCTCTAACAAAGCAAGTGGAAAGAGGAAGTATGTGCGCAAGAAATCCAAACAGGAATCAGAAACTCAACATGAATATTGCACTGGTGATGGAGCAAACCTTAGTACAGAAAACAAAAAAACTGCAATACGCGATTCTGGCCCCTGGACACCACCAACTGGAAAGAGGAAATATGAGCACAAAAAGGGCTTGGAAGAATCAAATCAACATTCTATTCCAGACACCGTGCAATCTGGAGTAGAAACTCCAGCAGCAAAATCATGTCGACGGGCTTTGAAGTTTGACCTGCCAAATCCCAGAGATCAGGTGCACAGTGTGGTTTTCCAGCAACAGGAGATGGCCGACAAGGAAAAGGTGGTTTGGAATTTGAATACATTCCCTGAAGCTACACAAACAAGCAACGTAGCTAATAACAGGATGCCCAGAATAAATTCAGTTTTGCAGATCAGCCAGCAGAACTGGTTACAGGAGCAAAGCAGACAACTTGGTGCTATAAGTAACTTTACCCCATCCATGAATCAAAAGGCAAGTGACTATGTGACAATTTCAGAAAGACAACCGGCAGCATCCCAAATAGGTCCAACAAAAATGCGAACAGAGAATCTAAATGTCAATGCGATGTACAAAAATACAAGAATAACTCAACACATTGATGAGAAAATTATCTTTCCAGAAAAAACCAGTTTTGAAGAAGTCCTTCAGAATTTGAAGTCTCAGAAATTTTCTCAATCTACAAATTGTTCAATTAATGGTATTGAATCCAAGAGAGGACATTTTCCCATGACGGAGAGAAACCCTCACACGGCAGATATAGTCATTCCTTCGTTGTTGAGCCAAAAGGTGTTTCTGACAGATTCTCACCACCAAAACTGCAGCAACATTTTGCAGAAGCAAATTGGAAATGGGATGCAAACAAGCATATGTAACATGGCTACTTGTACCGCAGCAATGAAAGATCAAATACAGGGAACCAAAACAATAAGTGATGTAAATTCCAGTGGATTCCCATCAAAACACAACAATGGACCATTGGAACCACGTGCCAGGATTAATAAGATCAATGAGAGGACCCATAAGTTTACTGCTGACTGGAACTTTCACCTGACGGTCAGGCATGATTTGTCAAGAATGGCAGATGCATCGTGTAGGGTTAGCGGAGTTCTGAACAATAACAAGCTTCCTCAAGTTTCTCTCCACACAGGCAGCATCTCAGCTGGTCAACTGCTACCCAAAGCTTGCAGTACTCGTGTTTCAAAAAATCAGCAAATAATGGAATACCCCCCATGTAATTTAGGTCCATCAAGAAAAGGTATAATGCTGCAAGAGGACAACACTCTGAAAGATCGCGCCAAACCTGTAAAAAGAAGAGGTATGTGATAATGTTTGAAACCTTTATCTTAGGTCAACTGAAAATATATCAGGACAAAACCATCATGAGAAGACAAGACTTCATTAACATCCTCTGAGCTCTAAACCCCCTTTTGGATAACTATTTTTTTTTTCCCTTCACAGCTAGACCACCAAAGCAGAGATTCACCACAGTGGAAGACATCACATATCAAATGGAGAGTCTCAATCTCAATGGTCAAGAGCACAATGCACTAGTGTTGTATAATAGAGGTGGTGATCTTGTTCCCTATGATGGCTTTGAATTTCTGAAGAAACGTAAGCCAAGGCCTAAAGTAGACATAGACGCAGAAACAGAAAGAGTATGGAAACTGTTGATGTGGACAGAAGGAAGTGAAGGCATGGAAGGAACAGGTGAGGAAGCAAACGAGCGGTTGGAGGAAGAAAGGAGAATTTTCTGTGGACGAGTAGATTCATTCATTGCAAGAATGCATCTTGTACAAGGTATGTGGCCAAAATATTAGAACATTACAATTTCAAGTCTAATATTCAAATCAAATAGCCAAAGAAATTAACCCATACTTCCGCTTCAATTTATTAAGTCAAAACAAACTGTCAGTTCAAGATTAGACATTCTATCTTTAGCATCCTATCGAGGATGAACTCAAACTGATCATTTCCTTTGGCAAATTACATAAAATGACCTGCATATATAATGCTGACACTTACAGGAGATCGACGCTTCTCAAAATGGAAGGGATCAGTGGTTGATTCAGTGATAGGCGTGTTTCTTACTCAAAATGTTTCAGATCATCTCTCAAGGTGAGCTATAGGCCATATAAAACGACAAAATGTTGTATTCATCCATGAAGTAATGGTTTTTCATCTGCTTGCTCACTTTGCAGCTCAGCATTCATGCATTTAGCAGCACGTTTCCCTCTAAAGTCACTGAAGAACACTAGTGGCAGGAATGAGATAAGCATCCTGGTTGAAGAACCAGTTGCTTGCATACTGAATCCAAATACCAGCATCAAATGGCATGAGATGTCGTTGAGTAACATAACAGAACATCAAAGAGACAACATGACCTCATCTACAAAGAGAATGTCGTTAAGTAAAACGACAGAACATCAAAGAAACAGCAGTACCTCATGGATAGAAAGAACAAGAAACGGAGAGATGCATAGTCAAATCCTGGAGGAAGAAGTATTATCATCACAGGATTCTTTTGGTTCATCAGTCATCCAAGTAAATGGAATGGGATCTTCCTCGGGCTCCAACTCAGAAACTGAAGATCCTGTCACTGGATGCAAACACAGCAGCACGCATGGTTCATATTCCCTAGATTTTCAAAAATTTTACTACCAAATTGGTGAGAACTCAATGTTTGAGAGAGGACCCACCCACAGACATCAACCAGCAGAAGATAAAGAAAACAGGCAGCAAAGGCAAAAATTGGAAAGATTAGATGGCATGAAAAGCTCATCCACGTTAAACAAGGAGATCAATTATATTAATTCACTGATGCGGCCACCAGCAGTCCCATTCCATAACCATTGGTTGCACACAAATGCTCAATGTGAGAGACAAGGAGAAAGGTTCAAGTCATTTGCTGAAGAAACCATCTTGTCTTGGCCCTCAGCTGCATCAAGATTTGCTATTGAAAAAGATGAACATTGTCCAGACAAAAGAATTGAACTATGGGCAGAAACTTCTTGCAAACCTCCGGTCCAAAATTTTGGGCCAATTAGACATCAAAATTTTCCAGTATCAACTCCACATCCCATCCTAAGCAAACATTCAGTCAGTGCAAACAACTTCCAGAGTTACGAGAAACCATGTGAGACAAATGAGATCTCCCAGAGGGAAAACGCTGTAATAACAGAACCCAACAATCTAGCTGAACCACTGGCCAGGAGTCAAAATGATCGCAGGCAGCACATCTCAAATATCCCCAAATTCACAGGGGAACTTTTTGAAGCAGAAAACAGGATTGCTTTGGCAGATAAGCGAACAAACTTGGGACATAAATCGACTGAGCCAAATTCAAAGCAGGAAGTGCATTCAATTGATAAAGGAAACACTCAACTAAATGCAAATGCTTCAAAAGCAAGAAAAAGAAAAGCTGAAAGTGATAAGAATAATGCAGTGGACTGGGAAAGTTTGAGACTGCAAGTTGAGTCAAATGGGAGGAAAAAAGAAAGAAGCAAAGAAACAATGGATTCTCTGGACTATGAAGCACTGAGATGTGCTAGCGTCGAGGAGATTTCTGAAACTATTAAAGAAAGAGGGATGAACAACATGCTAGCTGAACGAATCAAGGCATGTACAATAAATTCTTTCTTAAATGTTACCAAAGAGTTACTATGCCATAAAAGAATGTTAACAAATTGCACAATGTTGCAGGAATTTCTGAATCGACTGGTCACAGAGCACGGAAGCATTGATCTAGAATGGCTAAGAGATGTCCCACCTGATAAAGCAAAGTAAGCTATCTCAAGCATTAATTCTCCTTCAAAACACATTAACGGCTTTTATTTATTTTGACTAGAAAGATTATAGTCTGCATAATATAATGCCACAAGCCAAATTTTAATGTTCAAAAAGTGCAGGATAGATTTTATAGTTTCTAAAATCTTTTTATCCTCTTCCTTCAGGAAATATCTCCTAAGCATAAGGGGATTGGGGCTGAAAAGTGTAGAGTGTGTGAGACTTTTAACACTTCATCATCTTGCTTTCCCGGTAATGTGAACTTATTATTAGCACATATTCTAGTCGACCTGAAACATTTTAATTTTTTAATTGAATTAAATAAATTCACCCTACCTTTCATGAAGGTTGACACAAATGTCGGACGGATCGCAGTTAGATTAGGATGGGTCCCCCTCAAGCCGCTGCCAGAGTCACTTCAGCTGCATCTTCTAGAACTGTAAGTCTAGTATGCCAACTTGAAATCAATTTTTCTCCATTAACTTCTAAAATACTAATAATATTCTCTGCAGGTACCCAATACTAGAGTCCATACAGAAATACCTCTGGCCAAGATTGTGCAAACTCGATCAACGAACATTGTAACCTCAAAACTCATTGTTGACACCTTTGTGTATTTTTTCATGCACATAAAGAAAATGAAAAGACTACTGTAGACGAAACTACTTTCAGACTAAGCTAAGATTTGACTTTTCCTTTCTTTTTTTGCATGGATTTGCAGGTACGAACTGCATTATCAGTTGATCACATTTGGAAAGGTAATCTATTCTTACATATAAGAATAATTAATAAGAACATTAAATTATTAACCACTTGTGACAACACATATGCCTCCATGCCTCTATTTATGCAGGTGTTTTGCACAAAGAGCAAGCCAAATTGCAATGCATGTCCAATGAGAGCAGATTGCAGACATTTTGCAAGTGCCTTTGCAAGGTTTGGTTCCAAATGATTACTTCATAGCCAAATTACTGAGTGCTAGCAAATAAGCAAAAACATTATATTTCTGATTCCAGATTGAGGAGACTCAGTGGTTAAATCTAAATTAAAATCTTTCAAATTAGGACCAGGAAAACTGTCAATTCACCTGAAACACATTAAGGTGTATGACCAGAAAAACACAGCTAAAAGAATTTAAAATATTGTCAATGGCTCATTTATCACTAACAAGAATGCAGAAATCATAATGTCAGAAAAAAATAATAGTTAAATGTACAAGAAAACAGGAAATTTAACAATTTTTTCTTCTGATACTTGACTCCAGAAAGAACTGTAATTAAATTTTGTGCAAGAAGTAGAGTTTTTATTCAATTAAGGTAATAGAAAGTTAATACAAATGAGAAATGATCGTGAAAATTTTCATTTATTTTCACTGAACCAAGGCCTTAATACGGCCTTTAAATTTCTCATTCTGTTGTTATATCATTACATAGAGTTTGTCCCCCTTTCTAAGGCGGCTCCATTTGTTTGGCAGAAATGTTTTCCTGAAAAAAATATTTTTCATGGAAAATCAATTCCAAAAATTAATTTCCATTGTTTGGTTATTCTATGGAAAATGTGCTAAATAAACATTTTTTTTTGTTTCAATAATATTTCGGATAGGTCTGAGAATCTATTACTTTTCTAACTTTAAATCAGCATGTCACTTTCCTAAAAAAATAAATGCTAAATTTCTATTGACTGGAAATTATTTTCTATTGACTGATTTTCCTAAGTTCCAGCACACATGGGAAATCAAGAAAAATGTTTTCTAGAAACATATTTTCCTCGAAACAGAGTCTAAATCAGCTATTCAAATGGGAATATTATATTAACAATTTAAAGGTTCACAAGAAATTTGATAGTAGACAAAATTCTTTCCAGAATCACATACCACATTTTCCAATTGGCAGAAGAGGGTTTTGATTATGAACTCTGTTTTTGCAGTGCAAGGCTTGCGCTTCCAGGGCCAGAAGAGAAGAGTATAATGCCTACAACTGTTCCCTTTGCAGCAGAGAAAAACTCTGACATAGTGATCAATCCAATGCCACTGCCTCCACTTGAAGACAATATAATTCCAAAAGCAGGGCCTGATTTTGTTAGTTGTATACCCATTGTTGAGGAGCCAGCATCACCCGAACAACAACACATTGAAGTAGCTAAGAGTGATATCGAGGACACTTTTTGTGAGGATCCAGATGAAATACCGATGATAAAACTCAACGTGGAAAAATTCACAGAGAATTTACAGAACTATGTGCAATCAAACATGGAACTCCAAGAAGTTGACATGTCAAAAGCATTAGTTTCTTTTAATCCAGGAGCGGCTTCTATCCCTACACCAAAATTGAAGAATATCAGTCGTCTAAGAACAGAGCACCAAGTGTGAGTAAATGTCTAACCTTAACTAATCATATGTATGATTGATTGCAGGTATGAGATATTTGAGGTGCGTGCATACATTGAGAAGGGGCTAGCTAAATATAGCTTGTATCGAATTTAGCATGAATCCTTGATTAAGATACCTGCTACATAATGCAGATTGTGCTTAAAGAATCAAGTAAATTACTTATATAGGACAATAAGTTACTAGCTAACTGAAGATACCAATATATTTCAAAATACAAAAGAATGGTGCAGCAATTGCTGTATTAGGAATTTTAATTACGAAGGAAAAAAATCCTCTTACTAACTGTTGTGCTGATATGATGCAGATATGAACTTCCAGATTCTCACCCTCTCCTGAAGGAGGTCAGTTCTTTCTATATTGTCCGAAATCCTCAAGTGCTTTAGGTTTTCACATTCATTACTCACCTCATAATTACAAAATTGCAGATGGATAAACGAGAACCTGATGATCCTAGTCCATACCTCCTAGCAATATGGACACCAGGTAAGCAAGAGACGTTAACTACCATAGGCTAACTTGAAAATAAGACCTCACAAAGGGCATTAGTAGAACCAGAAGAGAGCTTAAACCACCCATTGCATATTTTAAGAAACTAAACAGTGATAAGATGACATCGAACGACTTTTTATCAGGAAAGGACTGATAATATAACAAATTAAGCACGCATTTACTGTTCATGTCAACATGAAACAGCAACATTTAAAGTATGCAACATATATAACAAGGAATGAAATAGCAAATGCTCTTGTACGCACATAAGATGCTGTTGTCCTGAAAAAATGCTGAGTAATTTCTTACTGCTAGGTGAAACTGCAACTTCCATTCAACCACCTGAACAACAGTGTCAATTCCAGGGAATAAACAAATTATGTAATGAGGAGACATGCTTTTATTGCAATAGCATCAGAGAAGCGAATTCTCAAACAGCTAGAGGAACACTTCTGGTGAGTACCTTTGTTTAGTGTTTAAAGAAAGAACGTAACTATGGAAACCAATGTGTTACGTAACTATGGAAACCAATGTGTTACTGTTAAATATTTGGTTTTGTTTACTAGTTTTGTGTAACATTGACGTGCAGATACCATGTAGAACTGCTATGAGAGGAAGTTTTCCTCTTAATGGCACATACTTTCAAGTGAATGAGGCAAGTACTATTTAAAGCCATGTCCTAACTCATTTTATACAAAGATTAACTTTACATGTCAAAATTGGCAAATTTCTGGGTTTGGACCCTAGCTATGTACTTTACATGGTAGCTTGGGCATGCTATATCTAACCATCAATAGATAGGAAAATAATGAAACGTAACACATCATTTATGTAAGCCAGAATCTGAATCCTCAAATTCTTGAATAGATGATCTGAAAAATTTTGCTACTATCTTGCAGGTTTTTGCAGATCATGAATCTAGCATTAAGCCAATTGATGTTCCAAGGGCATGGATATGGAATTTGCCAAGGCGAACTGTTTATTTTGGAACATCTGTATCAACAATTTTTAAAGGTACACGCACTATTACGTGATCTTTCTACATCAACTTCCTAACTAAAATGTAATGGTTAGAACTCACAGGAACTAATTCTTACTAACAGGGCTTTCAACAGAAGGAATTCAGTACTGCTTCTGGAAAGGTACGTGATGCTACTGTGAATTGCTTATGCCATCCTATCCCATTGTATAAAATAAACATTATTTTTCACTAAGAACATGCAAAACATAAAGAGTCATATATCATGTTCTCAGATCAAAAGTATTCCTCGTAAAGAACTAAATATTTCAAAACCCTTGATACTAGAAATGCAACAAATCATAAGCTATGTTATACACATCTCATGTCACTGGCTGAAACTTGTACTTGCAGGATTTGTTTGTGTTAGGGGATTCGACCAAAAACCAAGAGCACCCCGTCCACTTATTGCCAGATTACACCTTCCAGCAAGTAGATTGGCAAAGACCAAGAACGAGAAGAATAGATAATCAAGCAAGTCCTGCAGAGAAGATGAACAGCGAAACTTCTAACCAATAATAGACAGCTGATGGTGTAGCAGAAAAGACTTCCGACTAACATTTTGTTGTACATTTTAATTTTTCTTCCTCTAACAAGAGAAGATCATATGCCGGCGGAAGGAAGGTCTTGATTGAAGAGAGAGGACATCAATGCAAGAAAAATTCAATTAAACACATGATTCTGCTATGATTATTTCAATTCATGCTCAAAAGAGAGCCATTCTTTCATAACTAGTTCATGTCAGCGACATTTCCCTCAAGAAAATAATCTAATAAATCAATTTTACTGTTCTGGTCTTCCATTTTTATCTTGTTATCATATAATCATCCTTACATCCATCATCGATGCACTTAAAAGAATCTAGACGCTATAGAAATTCCGGAAACTGATAGAAACAATTATTAATATATAAAAATAGAGTCCGTACCTCTATGAAGACATACTTGTTACAACAATGGCTCTTCCCTCCATCTGATTCCTTGTTTCTCTGTTTCACGCACACAAATTGTAATTAATTACATTTGATACCAGCCAAACAGGCAGCGACATAAATACTTTAAAAGCAAGCAGATTGAAGGTTTGACATTTACAAGGCGTCCTGGATCGCTCATTCGTGAAGGCTCGAGAAATCGGGAGACAAACTGCGTTGAGTTTGAATCAGAATCAGCGAAGCACTGACAAGATGGACGAATCAGGGGGATTGGTAGTGTCATTGATGGTGGAAAAAGGCTCGGGAGTGTTTGGGTCTCTCTTCGGTTATTTCAGCTTGGCTTTTGGTGGGGAGGAATTATTTAGGTTTATATATTTTTGTTGGGGAGATTCGCCGCCTTTGGCTCCTTAGTTTTCCCTCCTCTTTTTTTGAAACTGGCTCGGCAATTTTCTGTGAAATCACGGTTGAGGACGCTAGGTTTCAACACAAATGAACATAAAGTTGTGAATCGGTTGGCTAAAGAGAATTTAAAAAAGCATTACACAGATGGTGGGCATTTAATACTCACTCTTCGAAGATTTCGTAAAAGTAGTACTCACCTTTCAGAATATTCCATAAATATAGGAATACCAGTGCATATAAGTCGGTTTGGTTCGATTTCGCAAGTAAATTGTTAATTGAACCAAATTGTTCGATTTTGCTATTTAGTTATTTATGGTTAAACTGTTGATTTCAACTAATTAATCAGTTTCTTTGGCTTTTGATTTGGTTTAATTCGGTCGATTTAAAACATAAATAAAACCTAAATTTATAAGTGGTAAAATATCATTTTTTGATTATTTCTTCGAACGAGAAGTTTTGAATTGGATCAAACTGTGGAGGTTATCAACTCTATAGAGGTTGATCAATCTTATTTTGGCGTTGTTACTGCTGATTGTAGGAAACTCCTCATATTTGCGTGATATGTATATTGAGTTTTCTCCCTGTTCTTCTAATTATTTAGCTCATTATCTTGCTTGGTCGGCTACAAATTTTCTGAACTATCTTGTTTAGGAGGACCTTTTGATTTTTTACTCTCCTCTACTTTGTATTGTTCTATACACTTTCATAGTTAATGAAATCTCTCATTACAGTTTCAAAAAAAATATATCATTTTTTAATTTAAAAATACTAAATTTCATTCCACACAAAATTTAATACAACATATCATTCTTCAAATAACTTATTAAAAATAATTTAAACACCCCTGATAGGACTTGTATTTTAGACTCACGGAAATTATTAAAAAAAAAAGGGAAACAACTTTTTAGTCCTCAAGTTTGGCTTAATTAACATATTAGTCCTCATATTTTTTAGTCGCTCAAGTTTGACTTAATTAGTATATCAGTCCTCATATTTTTTTACAGATACACATTTGTCCTTCGCATGTGTATTTGATTGACGACGTTAACCTTCCTTAAAGTCGAAACCCATAGCAGATTTCCTCTCTCCATTAGTATATCAGTCCTCATATTTTTTTACAGAGACACATTTGTCCTTCGCATGTGTATTTGATTGAGGACGTTAACCCTCCTTAAAGTCGAAACCCACAGTAGATTTCCTCTCTCCATCTCTCAAAACCGATAGAAATCTTTCTCTTCTCTCTCATCAGATCCATTTGATCTCTTTTCCTCACAAAAATCACATGTTCATTTGATTTGAATGTTTAAGATCTCTCATCAAATCCGTTATAGTGAATCATTATTAGGTTTTGGATCTAAAATTTTGATGGGAATAAAACAACTCATTTGTTCTTGATTCTCTCTCTCCATTTCTTGATTCACTCACTCAAAATACATCCTCTCTCTTGATTCAATATTGTTTCAGTGATGACAAGCAATGGAGACAACAAGGTGAAGGTGAGCTCTCTCCCTCTCACTCTTTAGGATGTGAAACCCCTCTCTCTTTCTCCCTCACTACAAAACCAAACCCAAATCTCTCTGCCCCAACCATATAGGCGAAGATTGGGAGGGTGAAGACAGTTGAAGATGTCAACGATTGGGTTTGTGCTTTGCTTTGGTTTATTTTTATTTCATTTTCTGTCTTTCAAGTTTTGCTTCTTCTTCTCATTGGATTTAGAATTAAAATTGTTAACTTGTCAATTTTTTTCAAGTGAAAACTGTTGTCAGAGGTGTTGGTTTTGTGTGTTGTCTTCATGACAATAAGATTAATTTCATGTCAAATACACTCTTGGTCAAGTATGTAGTAGCGTGTGAATTAAAAAGACAGGAAATGTTTCCCCCTTTCAAACTATGAACCATTTGGAATCAATTTCCATTTCCTGTCATTGTTGATGCTTTGTGAAAGATGAAGTCTAGTTAGACTAAAGGGTTTTCCCTCATTGCTTTTGTTCTTTGGTCGTTGCATCTACTTTATTATTTTTTTTAGTCATCCTCATACTCTTTTTTGTTGTACCTATTGCAAATAAATCCAAAGAAAAATTGGTGAAGGTTAGTGTTTTTTGTCCCAAATATTTTTTAGCGGGAACATGCTACCTTCAATTGCAGCCGCAGTTACAGAGTGATTTCAGACAATGGGTAGTCAAGCAAAGGCTGGAATTATAATGAGAATGGTTTGATAATCTATCCACTCTGATGCTAGAAAATATATGGTTTTAGACTTAAATTATTCTCTTGGTAACGTTTGTTTGGGTTGTTGTCAATATATGTATTGATTCTAATGTTTTTGTACTTTATTTTTTTAACCATTTCTCTATGTAAAGATATAAATGGAATAAACAAACACAGTCTATCTTGAGTTCTCTCCGACTCTCTACTCTTGTGCATTAATAGAGGTTTTGATTGTGAGATTCAAGAAAAAGAAAAAAAGTAGAAGAAAAGGAAAAAAATAGGTTATATGCGATTTGGTCTGATAAAATAGATTATGGGCATTTTTGTTTTTAAAATTTCACTTAAAGTGAACTATGGAGACACGTGAGTAACTTAATAATAGATCAATGATAGAATACTAATAGAAGGATTTAAATATAACTTGGTTTTAAACATCAAGGATATGTTTGTTACAAACTTGAAATTCATGGACCAATATCTTAATTAGGACAAAACTGAGGATTCAGAAATTATTTTCCCAAAAAAAATAATAGAGAGAGAGAGCGTTAATGCCTTCATTTCATATCATTCCATCCTCCGCGCAGAAAACCGTCAAACCCACACTCCATGGATGCTCTCGACATCACAACCTTCCACACCATAAACCCCTCTCGCTTCATCTCCTTTACAATCCCCAACCCACCTGTCCCAACTCAGCTCCTCCGAGTCGCCGTTCTCGACTCACCGCTTCCATCCACTAACCCACCCAAACTCACTGCCCTCTTCGTCCCGTACAACCGCGAGTCAGATTGGCTCTTTTCCACCGAGTCCGGCAACCTCCAGCTTCTCCTCTCCATCCCACAGGTCTCGCGTCTCATAATCATCGGTAGAAACCCGGATGAAGTGTCCAATTTTTCGCCGAGTTACTACAGTAAAGACAAAGATCAAGACCCGTTGTACACGACGAATCTTGAAAGTACGTTAAGACTGATTTTACCTTGTTTGTACCCAAGAAATTGTGTTATGAATTCGATCTTTGGTGTGCCCATTTCGGTTTACGAGGATAATGTGATCTGTAGTGTCGTGTTGGAGAGGTGTGTTGGGGAATTTGTAGGTGAAATGCTTGTTGAGGATGTAGAGATAGAGTCTGATAACGGAAGAGAGTTTAGAAGGAGATTGAGGTTTAAAAGTATGCCACTTTTGATTCAAACTGAGGTTCGTATTGTACCTGATGTGGGTTCTGTACTAAATTGCGTGAAGATTAATGAATTGAACTTTAAGGTTGATCTAGAGGTTTTGGTTCATCCGTATTTTGTGCCAATGGTCGCTGGTGTTTCTTTGATTGCTAATTGTATTGAGGACCGGTTTCGGAAAGGGTTTAAGCCTAAAGCTTTGTGTTTGGGAGTTGGTGGCGGGGGTTTACTTAGTTTTCTGAAAACTCAATTTGGTTTTGATGTTTTTGGTGTCGAGATTGATAGGGTGGTTTTAAGAGTTGCAAGGCAGTATTTTGGATTTGTGGATAGTGAAATTCGGGTTTGTGTTGGAGATGCATTGGAATTTGTTCATAAACTTCCTGGTCTAAGTGGTTACACGAATTTGAACTTTAACAACGTTGGGGAATATCCTTGCTTGACTTGCACAGATGATTTTGATACGAAATTTGACATCGTTATGGTTGATTTGAATTCTTCTGATGCTATGAGTGCTAGTGCTCCACCATTGGAAGTCAGTGAGAGACATTTTCTTTTGGCTGTTAGATCTTTGCTTTCTAATTTTGGAATTCTTGTTGTAAACACAAGTCTCCCAAGTAAATCTATCTACGATAGAGTTGTAAATGAATTTCGGGAATTGTTTCATGAGTTGTATGAAATTGACGTCGGAAATGAGGAGAATTTTGTTATTATTGCCAAAGTGTCGCACGTTTTAACTTCAGTTAATGATGACGACAATGCTTTTCTCCAGAAACTTAGGATGTCGATTTCAGGAAGATTCATGGATTCCATAAGGAAAATTTAAGGACTAATTTTGCTCATTCACATTGATGGATATGATATTTGAAGATCATATTCAGGGGCAATCATGCACCAAAAGATGGCCACTTCATCAGTTTATTCTGAAGGATTGAAGGCAAAATTTTAGGAGGAGGTTTTATATATATTCTTCCGGTGAATTGGTTTTCAGGTAACATAAAATACAATTTTCTTAGTTCAGCTCCGTATGGAGTACCCATTTCACATGAATTATTTTTACATTTTGGGTTCCATTGTTTTAGTATGCTTTTCTTTTAGCTCTTGTATTAAGGTCTCGTACTAACCTGCACTGACCTGGAACTTGTTTAAATATTCCAGAGTTGAGAGTAATGGAATGAACAACAAACTTGCTTGTTAGATAGAATTCAACTGTGCAATTAGATTAAACATTTACACATTCAAGTACAAGAATTAACATTGAGCCATTACCCGTATCGTGGCGAGGATCAGGTCAGTGATAGACATAATTTCACTTGATTCTCTGATATTTTGGGAAAAAGATAGAAAATATTGAGCATATAATAAATTCCATTCCCTCTTGACGTGCATGCAGCTAGTTCAACTGCAGTTGCTCCTCTCAGTCTTTTATATCACGGACTTTGTTGCTTGAAGTGGTGACTGAGTTGCTAATTGATTTTATGCGTGAGCTTTTCTACATCTGTACGTTATGTGTGATCTATTTTTCTCTGAAAAACTTGATGTGCGAGCTTCTATTAGTTTTGTGTTTACTAAACATCAATAGGATTGCATAATCGAACCGGATGCCGGTAGATTGGTTGTATTTTCCGGGCTAACAAATGCTTAAATAGGTTTTTCAGTTTGACTGTACATGTTCATTCTCATTCCGGGGAACTAGTGCTGTTTTCTTATTTCTTTTTTCCCCGTATGAAGGAATATGGAATGTCATGTCTTTCGGCAAAGGACCAGAGTGACCACAAGAAGTTTCTGTTGACAGATATGATCTTTGTTAGTGGTAGATTAAGACCGAGTGATACATAGCAACAGAAAGTTGCAAATGGCTAGTGGCGTAATCTGGGCCAATGCCTAAAAGGTCTGTGGGTTTTTTATATATACTAGTGTTACACCGACGATGTACTTGAATATCATTAATATATTTTTATTTTCTTATAAATATTGAAGATTTTATAAGTTTGAAGTTGTTTAAAATTTAAACAAATTAATAAAAAATTTATGAATATAACTTGATATTTATTATATCTTCACTAACCAAAGTTAGTTCTTACCACCATTTTTATCAAACTTCCAAATAGACGTTCATCTATTGGTGTCTCTGTCAACTTATAAATTCTTCTGCTCACAATGCACCGGTGATTCATGAAACTCTAGTCATTTAATTAATTTAAGATGGTTCAAAATAATATTTTTTTGTCTTGAAATTTCAACTTAGTTCAGTATATGCTTCTATAAATCCTGAAGAAAAAAAAACAAAGAAACACAAAATGAATAGAATATGCTTGATCAACGCAATTACCAAAATCTTTCAACACGATTTAGATTTCAAATAATTTTTTTTATTTATTGTTAAAAGCGAGTTCCCTTGCAACTTCGATCGACTGAATTGTGAACGCCAACAGCATAAGTTCAGATGCAAGTCTTTGATCCCTCTCACAGATCAAATGTCGTGACACGCAGGATATGCGATATGCTTGCTGATGGGCTAAAAGTGTGGGTTGCGGGGCAGTGATATGTGTAGAGTACATGTCGTAGGTGTTGTGTCTGTGGCATGCCGACCCAATTGAGTTTGAGGAGCTTGTAGCTGGTTTATGACTTGACTATGACGGCTATGCGTGCCATCTAGGCACCACGCTGATCGAGAGCTGTCCCTGCTCTCCTGATGAGCCCATGGGAGAGCGAAACCAGTAAACATCGGAGGCGGATAAAGGCTGAACATCGGGTATGTGCGAGTCTTGGGGTTGCCACACTGGTAGGTCCCTGCGCTAAAACTCTGACCCGTGACATTATGCACGAAAATACTCGACGATAGATAATTTGGGAAGTAAAATGCATTGTGCAGAATGCAAAGGAATTTCTTCAAAGTTGAGATTGAAAAAAAAAATAATACTACAAAGATGGCAAATGTTGTTGGAAAATTACATGAATCATTCAAGTTTCAAACAACAGGATTGCAATAGCGATGAGAAGATTAAGAAAACAACATTATTGCCTCCTTTGCTAAGTCCATCATTGGGTTTGTCAAATGCTGCTTTCGCGATGCATCCAACCCGACAAAGAATGACTGTATACAATGAAACGTGTATATGTTAAAAAGGCCACGCCAAAAAGTGAATCTAATTAATAAAAATTACAGTAGAAGTCACAATCATTGTTCATCACACAAAAATGCTTACATACAAAGACATTATTTTGATGATTCAACCGATAATATTATAAGATATCAACATTATAAGTTCTTTTATTGTTAGCTTAAGACGTTGACTTGAATATTTTAATTTTTTTTTTATAAATATTCAAAATTATAATAAAAAGTTATCTAAAATTAAACAAAACAAAAATTCATATAAATAGCAATGGATAGATTAGACAAGATTGGTGTTGAAGTGCAAAATTTTATTAGTTTTTCAAATCTCTCAAAGTAAACGGGATTTTTACAAAAGATTGTAAGTAAAAGATTTTAAAGTGATAAAATTATTCCCAAAGTGCAAAATATTATCAGTTTTGAAATTTCTTAAAATAAAAGGAGATTGGTCTATTTTTTTAAAGTGAATGAAGATTAGGTCAATATTTAGAGTGAATGAAAATTAATTAAATAAATACATCCTTTTAACATATAATAGTATATTTTCAGTTTACAATATTTAGTGTATCTTTTTTTCTTTCAAAATATATCACTTTTTTCTATATTTTAAAAAACCATTATTCATTACTTTTAACCGCTAAATTATACACTTATGTTCTCACGATAATGTTTTAAGTTAAGACAATGTACTCTGATCTAATTCAATTGATGGTGAAAACATTTGAGGGATAGACACCTGTGCAAAGAAGATATTTTAAATTTGGCAAAGTGTAAAATTTCTTAAATGAGTAAAATTAGTCAAATAAACATAAACGGTATAACTAACACAAAATATAAAAAGTTCGTGATTAAGTAAGAAAAAAAGATATTTCATGTATACTGTCAATATTTTCTCGATGGAAGATATCTTGGATTAGTAGGTCTTGTAATAGAGTAACAGATTGTTTTACTAAACTGGTAGTATCAAGTTTTAATCCAATGAATTTGTTGTATCCACTTTGTTTGTGAATGGGTGGGAGAGGAAAAATTATAAATGCAAAACCTGCATTTTCATCGGAAAAAAAAAAGTGGGGAAAAAAAAAGAAAGATAAGAAACGTAACCTAACTCTGAATCCCACTCGTCTTATGGGACCCCCGATTTCAGCTACACCAAACCTCACAGGACCAAACCCCACTCTGGTACACTGAATGAAGCAGGAATCCATCAAAACTCAAAGGTGGTCCCCACCATACCCAAAGAGATCGAAAATGATTCCCTTTCCCTCTCTCCTCCTCTCCATCAAACACAGAAGCAAAAAAGCAGAGAAAACACAGATTCGTTGATTTTGTTCCTTTCACTTTCGCTATAAAACTGGCAACGCAACACCTGTACAAGTGACCAAATGGCCATGTAGCAGAGAGCTACCACCACCAACAACGACAAGGATTCCTCGCCGCCAAACAATGGAGTACGGTACTCCTACTTCTGCTAGTACCAGTTCTTGCTTCGAAACCATGTCCTTCAAGAGCTGGGCGCAACAAACCGAAGAGAGTTACCAGCTTCAGCTCGCTCTCGCTTTACGCCTCTCCTCTCAAGCCGCTCTCGCTACCGACTCCGATTTCTTGGACCTCGACCCTCACCCTCTACCTCACCACTTCTCTGCCTCCGCCGAGTCCGTTTCGAATCGGTTTTGGGTACGTTAATGTTTACTAATTTATTCTGGTTAGTAATTAGCAATCGCAGTTAATTTATTAGTTTGTTAACATTTTTGGTTTCAGGTGAATGGTTGTTTGTCTTATCACGATAAAGTACCCGATGGTTTCTATTTGATTCAGGGAGTGGACCCGTACGCGTGGTCGTTGAGTACTGATCAACAAGACATTGGGTATCTTCCGCCGTTGGATGCACTGAGAGCGGTTGATCCTCGGTCCGGTTCGTCAATCAAGGTCGTTTTGATTGACCGGGCGAAGGATCCGGCTCTCAAGGAACTTCAGAATATGGTTGGTAGTCTCTCCGCTTCTTGGATCAATACTGAGGTTACTGCTGTTCAACTCGCTAAAATTGTTTGCAGACGCTTGGGGTGAGAATTGATTGCGCCGGTTCTGTTTCTTTCTTTGAGTTTTTGAATTTGCTGATGTATTTATGTCGGTTGTGATGATTGGTCTTTTTGGTGGTGCAGGGGTGTGCTTTCTTATGAAGACGAAGCTGTTGGGAAATGTTGGCAGGAATATAGTGATAATCTTGAAAGGCAGTTTGGCTCTATTGTGCTTCCAATCGGAATCTTGCCGTTTGGCCTTTGCTTGCACCGTGCATTGCTATTTAAGGTAACTTTGGTTGTTTACTTGTAATTTTTCCGTTATTGCGGAAATTTATGTTGTGATTGTTAGAAGATGGAGCTTTATTTGAAATGTTTTAGGTGTTGGCGGACTCTATTAACTTACCATGTAGAATTGCTAAAGGCTGCAAATATTGCAGAAGAAGTATTGGTTCCTCGTGCATTGTAAGAATTAATAATGAGAGGTAATTTAATTTCAACTTATGTATTTTATTGGACGTCAATATATCAAATTTGGCAAAAAAATATTAAGATTAGCACAGATAAAAAGCAAGCCATTTGTGATACAGGTAATGAATGCTCCAATATGTAATTCAGGATTGATGGAATGTGTTACAAAGGGTAGATTTCTTATCTCTGTACTGTCTGTTGACAGTTAAACAGTTGAATTGATTTGCATATATTTTCAGGGAATATTGGGTTGATTTGTTCGGGAAGCCTGGGGCATTAAGCAAGCCTGATTCCTCCCTTAATTGTGCATCTTCAATTTTAGTTTCTTCACCATTATACCATCCGAGGCTCAAATCTATTCAAACTGAAGAGGACTTCAGATCTTTGGCCAAAGTCTATTTCCTTGATTTTGAGTCGCTTGATCTTGCATTTGATTGGGCTCCTTCAGGTAATTTCTTCCTTCCTACCTACATATTTTGTTGTACTACGCTGATCAAGCTCAGCAATATGTTTGTTGTAGTCACTTGAAATAAGGAGCATCTCATTCTCTTATGTTAGCATCTCTATGAATATTCTTTTTCTTTCCACTTCCATTCTCATTACTGGGAATATAAAGTACTTGATTTATGCAGCTTGTATCTGCAGAAGCCTGCGTTGCTAGCTGTCAACTCATCTATGCAGCTTTGGTTGAAATGCATATTTTCTCCGAATGGAAAATAGGCTAAATTGTTCTATTTTAATCACCTCTATGCAAATTTCGTCCATCATGGCAAAACAAAAAATCATAATGCTGAATACTGTCTTCCTTGCTTGTGTTGATGGCCTATGAATGAGAGTGCAATAATCTTGCCAAAATACGATTTTTGTTTTCGTATGTGTTCAATTTTTGCAGAGTTATCAATGGGTTTTTTGCTCTTTGACTGATGTTCTCAAAGTTTTTACATTCGTTTTTCATAGCTACTACTGCTGATCAAGATGACAAAAATAGTTCAAGTAAGGACAACAAATTTGTGTATGCTTCAAGCAATAACCGAATTAAGGATCTGGATATTATCATCTCAAAGCCCTTGGTTAAAGGTTCTGATGCATCAAGTCCTATCCCACCGAGTGGCTATAGGGATATTCATCAAATTTCCTTTCTCACAAATCCAAATCATCTGCCCTTTATGGAAGTACACGAGTCAATCAGAAGTAGATCAAGTAGTGAACTTCATCTTGAAGAAGAAGATTTGGACATTCCATGGAGTGAACTTAGGTTGAAGGGAAAAATTGGAGCAGGTATTTTCTTGTTCATAGTTTCAGGGTTTGACAACTTCGAAGTAAAGGGATACTCTGGATTTCCCGTTATTCATAAATGGATGATAACAAAAAGTGTTTCTCAGGTTCATTTGGAACAGTCCACCTTGCTGACTGGCGTGGCTCTGTAAGCATTTCTTTCTACATCTTGTGTTAGTACTTCCCTCTGATTTCATTCTGAACTTCTTCAATACAAAATCTATTAGCTTTAGATTGATACATCGGATGGCCTTTGAAGTTTCCCTACATATGCATTTTCCAAGAAAACAACCAGTCAAATGTTGCATTCAGTTGGAATGTTTGTGTAATGGGGAAGTTTTTATGGGATGCGTAGAAGTTAGACCCTTTTTGCGTATAAATTCTTCTTTACATGTAATATTATAGACACAATAGATTTAGTGAAATGAGCATCTTCAATGCTTCTACCCTTCAGCTTTCTTGCTACATTCTTAACTATTTTTCTTGATTTTCCCTAACGATTTGTAATAATGTATATTCGAATTTTAGGATGTTGCTGTCAAAATTCTTATGGAGCAAGATTTTCATGCTGAACGCTTCCAAGAATTTTTGCGTGAGGTAAACATAAACCAGTTTGTGCTTTGACAATAGTGACAAAATGATACACCAATGAAAATGACAACTTATTGTTTTAGAATGAATGCCCAGTTTTATTTTTCATTCACTTTTCCCTCTTTTTTGGTTTTCTTTTTCACTTGAAGTTATGTCCTTTTCTTTTTTGGTTCAGGTGGCTATTATGAAACGTTTGCGACATCCAAATACTGTTCTTTTTATGGGTGCCGTTACTCAGCCACCTAGGTTGTCCATTGTAACAGAGTATTTATCAAGGTGTTGTAAAGCAATATGATTCCCTATCTTTTATTTTGTCTAGTAGAAAGCATTTATTGGAAATCAATTTTTTGCATTATAGTGAATCATTTGCTTTTTTTTTTTGCTTTGCATTGCAGAGGGAGCTTACATAAACTTCTGCATATGCCTGGTGCCGAAAGATTGGATGTAACGCTACGCTTAAATATGGCATATGATGTGGTATGCATCTATATTTGACAGTTAATCCTTTTTCTGATAGAAGTATCCTTTTTCTGATAGAAGTAAATCTCAGTTAAACACCTGCTTGCAAAAGTAGAAGCCTTATTATCATCTATTATAATTTATGTATGTCTTGGATGGGCTATTGGCTTTGTTTTTAGGCAAAGGGAATGAACTATCTTCATCAGCTTAGACCTCCCATTGTTCATCGAGATTTGAAGTCTCCAAATCTTTTAGTAGACAGTGCATATAAAGTAAAGGTTAGTGTTCAAAAATGTTCGTTTGGATTTCTTTTTTTTTTTAATTTTATTAATTTTTTTCTTTAAACTTAACATTATCTGCTTTGATAATATCTTTGAGTGCAAACCAAAATAGCTTCTTGCCTTTGACTTAAAGATAAAATGTTCACATCTTTTGTCATTGGCAAATAATTATAATCCTTCATCTTACTCTTAATTCTTCCTGATTCTAGCATATTTTCTTTAAGCTCTAAAATCCTTAAACTCATATTAGGAAGAAAAATGGACAAATATGTACAATATCAGGTAAATTGAACTCCAATTTTCCAAAGCTTGCACAAGCAGTTTTTAGTTATAATGAAACTATGGAGACTTCTTACGTACTTTTATTGGTGAAATTGCTTATTTTACATTGGGACCATGGTATGTGCTGCTTATATGATGTATATGGTCATCCAGGTTTGTGATTTTGGTCTTTCACGCTCAAAAGCAAATACATATCTTTCATCAAAAACTGCTGCTGGAACTGTAAGTTGTGCTTCAGGATAGGGACATTTTTATGTGTCAATTTCTTTGTAACAAGAACAATTCTCTTCATTCATGACTATAATTTACTTTGATTCTCTTTTTACTTTAGCCCAAGTGGATGGCACCAGAAGTTATTCACAATTAACCATCAAATGAGAAATCATATATTTACAGCTTTGGTGTAATTTTGTGGGAGCTTTTGACCCTGCAAGAGCCTTGGAAATTTTTTAAATCAAGCACAGGTTTATTTATTACCGCACTCCTTGTCACGAATATTGATAAATATAACATATATAAGTGATTTAGTGATGTCTTTCTAAATTAAGACCCACATAAGGATAAGCAGTGGTGGGTTGTTCATGCGCAACTGACTACTGGTGCCATAGATTGCATATTTAGGAAAGGGCTATCTTATTTGTTTTACTTTTGAAACTTATCCTTGTGCTTTAACATTGTTTATTCTTGAAAGAAAACTCTCATCAAGATCACATATTTGATAACAAAGCGTTGGTGGGATAAAAAGGTAAGGCATTTCAACTGCTTTTCAATTGTCGGATGCACGGGAAAGAACAAGTTTAAGGGTCAAAGGCTTGAGGTTCCAAGCAATTTAAATCCATCGTTGGCTGCATTGATCGGCTCATGTTTGGCAAAGTAAGTGGACAATCATTATATTTTTGTGAATTCTTAATGTTTTGAATTGTGTATCCTCACATTGGCGTGGACTGATCTTTTAGAAACATAGTTGAGGCACTCATAAAATGCACTTCTTTTGTGCGTTGCTTTATCATTCCAACAGTTTGCATGCTTTTTTCCAATTAGCATATAGTAGCAAGGAAGAGGCATTGAAATTTGGACAACTTCTGTGTGCTCTTTCTCATTTTAGAAATTATAATTCTTTTATGCTCAATTGACACTTTCCACAGCTTGATGCATTGATGGACTCCCCGAATTGTAAAGGTGAGAGAAAGAGAGCTCTTCATAAGCAGCTAGAAAAATTCTACAACAGAATATGGTGGGATAACTTAATTGATCAATAATTCATATATTCTACATAAACAAATTTGAACACTGGCTTTTGTAGAATTTTTAGTCGCAATTAGACTTTGATAGAGTTTTTTAGTCTGATCTTCCGCATAGATTTCTGTTTATGTGGTATGGGCATTTTTTTTGTTTGAAGCATGAATTTTGAAATTTTTTTGATTAAAATTGCAAATACAGTTTATGTTCTTTAGGTTAAAACCCAGAAATGTACGATGTTTTTAATAGAGAATTTAATGTATAGATGACTTCTAACCTTCCTCTAACCTTAATGTTCTCTCCGAATGTAGATTTTTTTTATGGCTTTTCACATGGTAATCATGACGGGGATTTTCCTCAAGGGACATACTTTTATAGTTGGTTATCTCA
>CAODLS010989332.1:0-38757 GCA_948243855.1 Flueggea neowawraea | reverse complement strand
ATTTTTCTTTCTTTTTTTCAATTCCAACCAATTTCCACTTAATTTAATTACCCAATATACCTCAAAAATCATATTAACACCAAAAAATATTATTTCAAATTTTTATCCAAATTTATTAAAAATAATTATCCAAAAATAATTATTCCACAAATAATTCTCCAAAAATAATTATTCCCAAAACTAATTATCCACCAATAATTATTCAAAATAATTACTCCAAATATAAGTATCCCAAAAATAATTATAAAAATTATTCGGGGTATTACATGTCAGATTCAAGAATATAATTTTTAAATTCATGGAATGTTGTTTATATTTGTTTGTATTTGTTTATCTGTTGTTTTATATATATTTACATATAAATACATATAAACAAATATAAACGTATAAACATTATTCAAAGTACAACGCAAAAATGTAATTTTCAAAATTTGGTATGATATTGCATGTAATTTTCAAAAATTTGGTTTGGTAGAACGTGCAATTTTTAAAAATTTGCCAAAATATAAAAAGTTAGCTACATTAATTCAAAAATTATGATTATAAGGAGAGTATATGTAATTGGCCAAAAAAAAATCCATACAAATATCAATCTTATATAGAATTAAATTCTCTACTCAAATGAGGTAGTGAATTTGAAGCTTCACGAAATAAATAAAACATAATTTTTTTAAAAAAATAAAAAAATATCTTAATAGCAACCAACAAAGGAACCAAGTTAAAAATACCTACTGATTGTCAGCGAGGTGTTGGCTCAGTGGTTTGTATACTATTTGAAAAGAGGTTTGAAGTTTTTATTTCAACAAAAGAAGGCAACTAACAAACAGAGCCAGAACAAGCTAAGTGCATATCTCAAAGCTCAAATTTCTGCCGAGAATCTTGGAATCCTTCCACTGGGAGGTTCAATCCATTTATGATTGGAACCCTGAAAAGAATTGTAGCTATCTTAGCACCAACATTCTTGCATGTGGAACCAAAAATTCCCAATTTCAATTACAAATGAACGCCACAATCACAAAATTCACAAGTTCCTAAAGCTTCCTTTCCACGGAAAATCTGGAAGGAAACCAAAATAATGATTATTTCATCAAAGTTAACCAAACAAGATTAGAACACATAAGCTGAGACTGAATCTATGATCATCTTTCACTAAGATCCAATTAATTAGGAGAGGCAATAAAGTCAGGAAATGCATAAAATAATTGATTCACAAATATCATATGATCAAGTCAGATTGCATTTCAAATATTCAAATTGGATAATTGAGTCACAATCAACACCAAACTTGTATGAGAGAATAACCATTTACAATCCAATGTGGAAGACGTTTATCAGATTTAAGCAGTCAAATACACACGCAGGCCACTCTCACTGCTTAGCACACACCAATCTTCACCAGCAACAATAATAGCAAAAAGAAAAAGGAAAAATACGTGACAAAAATAAGAAAGAACCCAATTCAAGGAACATAAACCCATCGAAAAGAAAACTACACTGACTTCTTGTCTCAAACCTCTCAAAAGCTGGACTTAATCTAACAGTTTTTTGATAAGTGGACTTAATTTGACTTAACCTACCAAAATCCATATCAATTAAAAAACAAACCAAACAAATTGTTTCTGCATGGAGTGAATAAATAAACAGTTAAAAGAACAACCGTTTAAAGAAAATTGAAAAATAAAAATTGACATTCTATTGCACAACACACCTGAGGTGGCATAATTATCATCAGGTTACTGACATTCATCACGTTGATGAAAAAGCAATAATTTCTTTTTGGAATTTAGCAAAAATGATTGTAGATATTTATACCTTAGTTGAAGTACTGATACATCAATCCCAAATGCAAGTCTATTTCGAACCATTCAATAGGAAGGATGCTAATCACAATTCATTCCAATTACTGAGCTGCACATGAGATAGGAATGCACAACCTTAAGAAAAAGAGAGTATATGGAAAGTTGAAAACTTCAATTAATTACATAGTGGTGAATTGACAAAAAAAAAAAGAGAAACAGAGACACGGAAAGACACAGAGATGACATTTCCTACCAGATGTGAGCAGAGAAAGATCAGTAGCCAATTTGAAAAATCAGTAATAAACAAACTGCATTGTCAAGTTTTAATGAATGGTTGACAAAGAACCATGAACATAAAACAATCAACTCTGAGGAGTGAGGACAGAGGCATAAAAAAGGAGTCAACCATTTCGCCACGAGCATTCCGACTTCCATGATCAGCAATTGTCACCAAATCCCTCTGAAGATCTTGATCAAGCAGTGAGCTAGGAAAATTCTGGAGGAGAAACCATACTGCTCCGAGTTATTGTGCCAAAAACATCTAGGAAAGCAAACATATTGATCTTGCCCAGCAGTAAGCACTGAAGGTGGCAGCAAAGACTTTGTCCATTCAATCATTACCGACTCAAGGAGAGAATCAGACAGTGCAATCAATGGAGAATAATAGGATTGAATGCGTGTAGCCAGCTGAGATTGGTTCTTATTAGTAATGATGATTTTAGCAGTCGGTCATTCAGATGATGTATTGGTATTTTCTGATCCAAAAAAGAAAGGGAAGTCTCAGCATAGTGTAGCAAATATAGGACAAGGAAGTGGCAAAAATAAATCAAAGAGTCAAGCTTTAAAATCAATGAACTTAGTTTAAAAGCATAAAACAAACCTTGTGCTACAAACCAGTTGACTTGATTATTGGCACTCACATTCGTAACAAAACTTTTCAATTCCTCTGCTAACAAGAAAAGAACATCAGGATCAGCCAATGAATCTAGAGAAGTTCAAAATTAGATTTTTTCTTTTTCAGAAACACGAAACGAATTTATTCTGATAAAATAAGCACCATTTACCTGTGTCATAGCTGTCATGTTTGTACGCAATGTTGATCATCTAAAACCACTCTGGTCAAACGTTTAAGGAAGCAGTTCTCTTACTGTCAATAATGCACACTTTCATCAAGAATCTAATTACAGAATTAAACAAATGATATATAAAGCGAGAGATTTGATACATACATACATTCATCTCAATTATCCGTCGTCTAATTTTTCTCAATTGTCAAACCAATTGATCGCACCTGCATGTCCCAAAAAAAGTTTAAAAGAACTTAGTTCAATGAAACTGTTAAAAGGTATAATCAATAGGCTTCTAAAGGCGTTGAGTTTTAGTTCTCACCGTCAGGTAGCTTACATTAGGACTCTAGGAATGTTGAGTATCTTGGAGCACTCTGGTCCTTTTCCCTCTCGGCGTCGTTGTTCCAGTAGAGGACAACTAAAGGTACACAGCTCCAGCAGTGAATCAGGCAGCCCATTCTCCGGGATGGAGGCAAGCTTAGGGCAGTTCCATATAAACAAAGATTCAAGTGAAGTGAGGGTCTGAAAGCCCCTGGCAGAGAGGTATTCCAGGCTTGGAAAATCTCTAATTGTTAGGCGGGTGAGAGAGGGAGGTAGCATCACCCCTGTTTCATCCTGTGGAAACGACACCACATCTGGGCATCCTCCTTCAATCTCCAGACTCTGGAGTGAGTTGAGTCCGTCCAATCCCCATTCAAACATTTCCTTACAGATCTTCAAGTGCTTAATCACAAGTGTTGTGAGGTTTAGTGGGAGACCTTGACTTGGAAAGGTCACGAGGCTTGAGCACTTGTAAATTTCAAATTTTTGGAGGGATGAGAGTCTGTGCATGTTATCAGGAAAGGCCTCTATTTTCTCAAGGCCTATAATCTCAAGTATTTTCAAATGGGTTGTGGGTAATCCCCTTTGTGGGAAAGAAGCAATACTTGGACCGCAATGTATTTCAAACTCACAAAGATTGGTGAGATTGTGAAGTCCATTTGGTAAAGATTTAAGGCTCAAACAATCATGAATACTGATAATCTCGAGAGATATTATAATCAAATCTCTCTGCAATGGACTCTAACCTTCCACAATGGCGAACAGAGAGAGATTGAAGACTAGACAGTAACTTCCCTTTGGATATGACAGATGTCAGATTTGAACAATATGAAAAACTCAAGTGTCGAAGAGTGGAAGGTAACTGGCTTCCAGATGAAATGGCCGTGAGATTATCACATCCAATGATGTCCAAATCTTCGAGATTAGTTAAAGAAGAAGAACTCTCACCCTCATCCTCCTCAAGCAAGCTCCTCAGGTTTCTGCAATTCCATATGCGTAGTGTCTTCAAAGTTGGTGGAAGTTGCCTTCTTCCAAAGGACATAAGAGAGTCACATCCATTAATATTCAATTCCTCAAGACACTGACTGTTACCAATTATGATGTCTGGCAAATGACTCAAAAAATTACAATTTGTAATCCTAAGCACTTTGAGCATGGAAAGAACACCACCTTCTTGTAGGGTAACTAGATTTGGGCAGTATTGGATTGTTAGCTTTCTAAGGAACATCAGCTTCTCAATCCATGCTGGCAGCTTCTCAAACCCAACACATCCCCTCAACGTCAAGCTTTCAAGCTCACTCACTTCTGCAAGCTCCATCTGCAACTGCTCTTTGTCTTCATCTAACATCATGGATATAAGTTGGGGAGACGTTTCAAACACGCATTCCAAAGTGGAAACGACTTCCTGATAATAATTAAAACATCTCAAGCTGGAAGGGACAACCATTGTAGTTGGGCTAGAGAAACCAGATACAGTTAATTTTTTGAACTTCTTTAGTCCCTGTACGAACCCCTCTGCTAGGTTTGTAATAGTTGCTATGTCAGATAGAACAAACATATTGAGGGAGTTGAAGTCAACTTTGCATCTGAAATCCACCTCTTTGCAATTTCTGATATCCAATGCATAAAGCATTGGACAGCTTGGAAGTGATGCCGCCAAATTCTCACAATCGCTAATAACAAGCTTTTCCAATGAAGGTAGGTGGATAGGTAATTCTCCAGATAGTTTGCCACAATTTTCAATGCAAAGCTCACACAAGACTCTGAATCCAAACACACTAGCATTCCATTGTTCCCAATCAAGCATCTGTTGAAAGCATAGAATCTCAAGAGATGGAAAAGGATTAGAGCAACTATACCCATAAAATTCCTGATCAACCCTTTGGAGACTAGACATTTTTATGGTAAACAATTCCTTCAAATTAGGTAACATTCCTAGCTGTGGCAATGATGTGCAGTTCTTACAACCGTCCAACTTTAGTTGCACCATATTATTGAACATAGGATCACCCATCCAAAAAGGAAATCTTGTACCTACATAATCACTTACGATAAGCTTCTTTAGATTTTTATGAGGTTGAAATCCATCAAGTATATCACACTGAACTCCTCCATCTCCTATACCAATGTCACTGTTCCATCTCAACTCCAAAACATGTATGCTCTCCTTATCCATCAACCTCACCTTCCTTGCATCCGAAGCATCTGCCACATTATCTAAATTTGAAATACAAATCTCTCCTCGGAGTGACTTCAAACTCATCAACGTTGTTATTGCGAAGCTTCCCTTTCCCACGACAAAATTAGATAATGCTTGGAGACCTCTTAACCCATTTATTGCTAAGGGCATCCCTTCAATCAAGCGTGCTCCTGTGATATCCAAATGACGTAAGCTGATCAAAGTATCCATTCTTCAAGGCAATTTCTTAAGGTGCAGACATTCTTTTAAAACTAATATTTGTAAGTTATACAATGAAGTTGCTGACTCTGGCAAAACTTCAATTGGAGTGTATGAGAGGTCACTGTACCTCAAGTGCTTCAAATAACCTATTGAATGAAGGAGCTCTCTGATATTGTAATGGCTAAGAGATAACACTCGTAAAAATTTTAAACTTTGTAGCAGTTCATATGGAACACTCTTTGATAGGTAACACATACGGTTGCTTTTGATGAACAAAGGTAGGAAGGTGCGTAAGCACTTCATCTTGTGAAAGGGTGCAAATCTCTTATTGTCATCAAGATAATCTTGGATGTAGGAACTGTGTCGAGCTTTCTCTCTTTTAGATTCTTCACCAACACAAAATTCATCCTCCAACCGGACACACGTATCTTCAGCAACCTTTCGTGATAGATCATTCACAGGATCATGCATGATGAATTTGGATTGATCAATGATAGATGTCTGAAAAATTGACCTTGATAATAAATCATGGAAATAGTCACTGCCCAAATCCTCCATTTCTTTTTTATCATCTTGCAGAATCAAACCTTCAGCCATCCATAATAAAATGATTTGCTTCTGTTCAAATTCATAATCTTTTGGGAGTATGGCACAATAGGCTAAACACCTCTTCAGATGTGAAGGAAGATAATAATAAGTTAATTCTAACACGGGGAGAATGTTGTTGCTTTTATCTAAAATACTCCACAGCTTATTATTCAGTACTTCCCACTCATAATGTCTTTGTCTTGACTGTAGCAAACCACCCAGCGTCCTTGCTGCCAATGGCAAGCCACCACACCTCTTTTTAACGATTTCTCGACCAACCATCTCTAGCTCTGGATGTGCAGCAATACTTCTATTCTCAAATGCATGCTTTGCAAACAAAAAGAAACAATCTTCGTCTGAAATCTCTTTTAGATCATGGTAATCAATTGTTCCCATCATCTCTGCAACATCTTTGCTCCGTGTAGTTACAATTATTTTACTTCCCAGTGCTCCACTCATAAGGGGAGAATGAAGGGCATGCCAATCGTCATAATTGTTAGTCCAAACATCATCTAAAACAAGAAGAATTTTTTTTTTCTGCCAATTGCTCATTCAACTTGAGCTGCACTAGGCTAAACTCTTTTAAATCAGAGCTTTGAGAAGTGATTTGACTCGAGAATTCCCTTCGTAACCCTCATAATATCAAATACATCAGACATACAAACCCATGCTTTTATTTGGAAGTGATCTGGTTTCGAATTATCATTGTACACGAGCTTTGCAAGTGTTGTTTTACCTATACCACCCATCCCGACAATGGGTATTACACCAACTTTGGCATCACCAGTTTCATACCTGAAGAGCAGCTCAAGTATCTTATCTTTGTCACCATCTCTGCCATACACTACAGGCTCATCTTGCAAACACGTGCTTGGGGGTCGTTGACACACTTTGCTTGAAGTTTTGCGGGTGTTATCCACCAAATTAAGCTCTTTCATTTCCTCCAGAATGACCTTCAATCTGGCAGTGATCTGTTCGATCTTAGACATCATGGCAGAATTAAACATGACAGTCTGTGGAGTGAAACTAGTACAGCAAGCAGGAATGAGTTTCTGAATCTTACTTGTGCCAGCAGCCCGTTCTCACTTCACTTTGTGGCACAAAAATTAGGTGGAAAACTCATCCAAGATGTCCTCCACATTGTAAGCCAGGTGTTTGAGCTCCCCTAGCCAAACCTTTACCAGTCTATTTTCAATCTTCTTTTCTTCAGCATCTTCAAGCACAAGGCGGAGCTTGAGCAACATTTTCTCCCATTTCTTGATCTCCCCATGGACTTGGGCTTCATTGGAAAAGTTGAGCAGCTCTGAGGACGCAAGCATCTCATACAGAACTCAAAAAAAGCAGATAGTGCAGCTTCTCCAATGACAGACATAGTTAAGTTTTTCTGCAGCAACACAGAGAGAGATTGCAATCTTGAGAGAGCAGTGGGTTCACAATGTCAACGAGGGATGGTGTTTTACTTACAGAATATTACATAAACTTTAGACAGCCCAAGCAAGACGGCATATAAGAAAAATACATTTAATATACTTTAGACAGCCTAACTGCGACGGAAAATAAGAAAAATACATTTAATATTGTCAGCAACATGCCTCTTTTAATTAATAAATTGATACGATTCAAGCCACTGTTTTCCTAATTTAACAAATCGAGACGATTCAAACAACTCTGTTTTCTTTAATTTAACAACTTTAGACAGCCTAAGCAATACGTTGATTTTATTTATTCAACAAATTGAGACGATTCAGGCCACTATGTTTGCAGTTTACAATACAGCTTTAAATGTACAGATAGTCCAAAGAGGTAAAGATCACAGTTGCAGAACCAATTTTAAAATTGTTCTCCTAAAATCAATACAGATGATTGATTCTATTTTACAGATTGTTGATTCTATTTTACAGGACTTTGAAGTAGAAGTACTAACCGAAATTGTGTCTGAATAAACATTCAACTCTGTTGCAACGAACGTGAAGACTTGCCGCCACAAGATCGCTTCCAGATTCCACACTAACGCCATCGTAGCTGCTCTATATAACTCAGTGCCGTTTGACGTTGTTCTCATGAATTTAATTGTAAAGTTTTTACTCTGTATTTCTTATCATTTGTCATTTTGCCCAAACAGTGGAAGGTCGGAATACACAGAAGGGGAGGAAAGCTGAAGCCTGAAGCACAAAATAATTCTGAGAGCATCTCCAAGGGTTAGACCATTTTGGATCAAAATCACTGTATTACGTCAATTCTTTATTAACTCTGTTTTCATTATACTTTTGTACTCTAATAGTTTAAATTTCAATGAGGGTTCTCTTATGTATTCACTAACACTCCACTTTTTATTTAATTTTTATTTGGACTACTTAATGCAATGGAGCTCGGGTCATTGGATTCCAATTTTGTTAGCCTCTTACAATAGGTGACTAATATCAATAGAAAACAATTAAATTAATGAAAAAATATAAAACAAATATAAAACTGTTGTAAAACAACTGTCAAAGTTGCGGATCGTTGCAAACAAAAAAAAAGTGTGGAGATAGGTGGGGTCTATTGTTAATGGATCCCACCTATTTGGACTACTTAATGCAATCGAACTCGGGTCATTAGATTCCAATTTTGTTAGCCTCTTACAATGGGTGACTAATATCAATAGAAAACAATTAAATTAATGAAAAAATAAAAAAAAAAACAAATATGAAACCGTTGTAAAACAACGGTCAAAGTTGCGGACCGTTGCAAACAAAAAAAAGTGTGGAGATCGGTGGGGTCTATTGTTAATGTATCCCACTTATTTGGACTACTTAATGCAATCGAGCTCGGGTCATTGAATTCCAATTTTATTAGCCTCTTCCAACTATTGGTCTTTATTGGAGATGCTGAATTTCGCAAAGAAAATTATTTAGGACGAAGTGCTTTGTTAGTTTTGGCCTGTTGCTCTTTTGGTAATTATTCTTTTTACCTGAGGTTAAATAATTATCGAAAATAACATATTTTATCTCAAAATTTAAGCTAACTTTAGTAATAAGACTTGTCTACTCAACACTCTGTTACAACACCTCTTGAAATATAAAATAAATAATATTTATTTTTTAATACTTTCTCTTTAATTTTTTTTAGTTGCAAAAAATTAACATGCGGCTAGTTTTTGACCCTCTTCCTTCTCTTCAATTTATTAACAAAATATTCAAATACGCCTTGTTTACACAAATTTTAAAATAAATTAAAATTAAAAATAAAATAAAATATATTATTTTAAGGAGTGAAATTAAGGAGCCTATTAGCAGTGCTCAAGAGTCCTATAAGAACATATATAACACTACTCTTTATCAAACTCTCTATTATATTATATTATATTTAATTAACTCTTAATATTAATTTATCCAAAAATTTGTACAATCTCTAACAGTATTCTTTATCTCACTCTTTAAATCAATTTTTAATATTAAAATTACAATATTATTTTAGCAATTGACAGAAAAGGATCCACATATAATGAAAAAAGAAAGAAAAAAAAAATAAAAATTTCATAAGGAGCCAATTTTGGTTGCACAAAGACATGGAGTAACTATTCACTAAAAGTGAAATTTGTGGAAGGAGCAAATAAATAAAGAGCTTTGAGGGAGCGACATAATTTTAGCGACAATTTAGTTGCTAGTTTGGATCCATGTTGTATTAGTATTGGGTTGTTTAGATCTAATCCGCTTGTCTGCAGTGAGGTACTATGGTGACCTCACTCGACGCGGGTCTAAGTCAGTGTTTGGGTGTCAGCTATGACTCTCGAGAATATTCCGTAACAGAAATGATACTTTTTGGTTTAAAGTTTGCATGATCACGCCAAATAAAGGTATACCACTTATTGGTTGCTTTCGTCTCCCCTTTTATCGATAAAAAAATAAAAATAAATAAAAAGCATTGTTGTAGTGAAAAATTTTGACTTGCCCATCAAAATTAGAGGAGGGGATTTATTTGAGGGTTTTGGACATGCTCTTATGTCCCTTTCTTTGATGCTCACCATGCGCAGTACAAATGAGACAACTTTGAAATTTTTTGGGTTATAAGTTACACAATTTTATAATTTTATTTCACAAGTGACTTAATTTAACAAATTTTTCTCTAATGATACAATTTTATAATTTTGTGTCCATTCTAACAATAACACAATTTTAAAATTTTGTGTGCCAAATTTCATGAAATCTGTAGAATCTTAAAATTTAGCATATCGATTTCGTAAAACTTGCATTGCTTGAGATCTTGAGTTATTTATTATACTTTTCTTCTATGAAAGAATGAAGCATGCCTATTATTGTTGTCGCTAACTTGTCAAAAGTCTATAATAAGACTTGTTTGGTCACACTTGTATTTAACATGTTAACAACATTTCGCATCAAAAATACAAAAAAAATACTTGTTTGACAATAAACGGTATGTTGGAGTAGTATCTTTTTCAAACTACATTTATTATTATTTAATATTGTCAAATTCTAATTTTATCCTTACATTATTAATAACTAAATCACTTTTAAACTTTAAGGAAGTTAAAACTGAAATTTCAAACAAATACATATAAAACAAAAATACTTGCATCAGTTTAAGACAAAATCTTGCTAAACATTATATACTAATAATACAGAAATAGTTACACCGAACCAACCATATAATTGTGGCTCCGGTGTCCTTGTTCAGACCTTTTTATGAAATATATATTATTTAAGAGAAATATACAAGAAAATTGATGTTTTTATTCCTTCAAACGAACTCGGATAAACAAATAGGCTTACAGAAAAAGCTTCCTGGCAGTAACTTTGTCATTAATTCATCATATGTTTCTTGAACTCTTACATACGTCATTGAAGTTTAACTTGTAGCTTCACTGTTCTCAGTTTGGTTCTCAGTCTCTCCTTTGTCTTCAGATTCAGCTGGTTTGCTTGCAGCTTCTACTTTTTCAACCTTTGAGACACGAAACATCGCCAAATGTATATCTCCTGGCAAAATATAGAAAATTCTTAAGAAACTGAAGTGTAGATTATCAGAAAAGCAAATTAAGAACCCGTAAAAACCATCTCAGTTACACGCTAATCATAATGTTTCAAGGAATAAATTACTGTCATTGTTACTCTGCTGACTAAATGCAGTAGGAAGAGAACCATAATGTTCAAGTATTCCATCAAGAAACAAGTACAACTTCATCATTCTGATTTTCTTAAGTGAGTAATTCAAAAAATTAGACACTAACAGAAAGTTAATGTTCTGAAAAGTCATAAGAAGAGAATAATAAGTATTAATCAGTGAATGTATTGTTTTGCATTGGTTAGAAGGCTCGAAAACAGGAACGTTTGCCAGAACCAGGATTGCTGTTGGAAACAGACTTAAGTGGACACTATGTGTTTGCAACCATTATGTGTTTAAACCGAGGTCTACCTCTTTTTTAGGCCAATTACTGAACCAGTGTGAAGAACAAAACGAACACGATGACAGTGAAAAAGGAATTGATCACCCACGAGAAACATCGTTTTTATATGTCAACAGTTATAATGGAATTCAAAGTCAAAAAATAATGAAAAATGACAGCAGTACTTTTAAAAAGTTGTGTTGTAGCATTTACTCAAGAAATGAAGAAACATCATAGAAGAGCTACAATGTTAGCAGTCATTTTGAGACATCGAAGTAATTTATGGAAGAATACTTGGATTCAATGTTAGATGAGATTTGTATCAATGCCCTAAGAAAAGAAACTTTACACTAAATATAGCAACCGTTATGATAAGCTTCATTGGAAAGTGGAGTTAAAGAATTGTGAGAGACTGGAGTATCCCTCACCATTACTTTGATATAGCATTAAATATCAATAAATTAATTTTTTGAGTATGTTATGAAAGAAAATAAGCAGAAAACAGAAGCAGGAAGCTGTATCAGATTAAGTTAGAGGTAGTACCGAAAGTGACATAACTTCCAGATGGTGCAGTGACAGCAACTCCTGGTCTCAGTCTCTTTTCTCCAACGTAAGTCCCATTTGTGCTGTCTAAATCAGTTACCAAGAGATTTCCTCCCTTCTTCTGGATCCGGGCATGCAGAGCAGACACTGTCAAAATCGGAAATTTCTACAATGTTTTATCATTTTATAAAATAACATCATTCAAGCCCAACATTCAAGAACAGAAATGTAATGAGTAAGTACAAAAAAAATACAATTCGACTTCATGATACACAAACTACCAATATCCATAAAATGAAATAACTGCTCCTAATCCTATTTTTATGACCATATACCAACAAAAAGTTGAGACATGAATGAACAAAGAGAATAGTCATTTTCTCCATGGATACAGTTATCCTACCTGCTAGCAGTTTTGAAATGAATATAACTGTTGTGCTTGTTAACAACACATTTGCTGATAAATGAGACGAAGAAAAATAAAACATTGCCGTGTTTCCAAGCACCACTGGATTATCACATGGAAATCCTAAAATATGACAGAAACCATATGTGCAAAAAATTCCATTGCAGCAGTACATATGTCTTCTAATTGACACAATAAGTAGAAGAATACATAGACTAGCAGAGTGAGAAACCTGTTGCAACTGGAATCACCAGGTCTGCCTTCTCGGGAAGTCGGCCCACGGTCACCTCACTCTAGATAATATCCAACATTTGTTTAGGAAAAATTGGTTACTTGCCCAGCATTTTAATATCAAAGTCATTGAAGCAGAAAACCAGAAATTACTTACAGAAGCAATTTCAAAAGCATTTGGCATTTCAACCTTATAACCTATGTGTCTTGAATCTCCATCACCTATTTTTATTAACAAATGCTAGCAGCCATTATTGTTGCTTCAACAGGAACTTAAAAATTCGAAAGAACATAAAATAAACCACAACTGAGAAATAAAGGCATCATTTGAGGATGAGACAAAATTATATTGACTGATTACAGTAATAATTGACTGTCATTACTGAACATCACACTCCAATAACAATGGCTACACGTAAGAGAGTTACAACTGACCAACAGGTTCAAGAAGCCATGTTTCCTCAACAGAAGTGGAAGTGCTTTCAGCCTCAGAAGCATTTATAGCTCCAAGAGTCCTCTGTTTTCTTGCTTTTATCCCAACACTTTGTAACAGGGTAATAAAGCTCTTAGGGGACCGAAAAGGGACTGAATTTGGAGCAAAAATGGAAGCTTTGGAGTGAAAAATGGAAGATGATAGAGACGTTGAGCAGCCAGCAGGAATCTTGGTATGGGATAGTGTCTGCGCTGCTACGTCCATCTGGGTAATAAAGATTAAGAATTTGTCAAATTTGTGCACAAATTTGATGAATACAAGTACCTGTTTGCTTTGGTTTGCATTTCTGGTGGTGGATATAGAGCTTTTTGGCCGCACTCAAGTGGGAAGCCTGTGGTGATTATTTAATGCTCTGACAAAGATGTGGATAACTAAAATCTGGAAGATTTTGCCTCAGTTTTTCATCCCTGAGGTTTGATCTGATAAGCAAATCCACTCCCTTGTTCCTAAAACCATAGAAAATTAGTCCCTACAATTAGTTTTGTTTTTTTTTTCTTTCAAATTTCTTGCTATTAACAAGTAAATAACTTATTTCTCGCTAATCTACCCCAAAAGTTACATGGGTCGTCCAAATTTTCCCAAAACGACTAGACTATAAAAATGAAATTTAGCAAAAAATTTAAATCAAAAAATATGGTTGGGCCATTTGACGAGAAAGTATCATCTTTCTTAAAGAAAATTATTGTATGTTTGCACTTTCCTTGGAAAGTATTATTTAAGTATTTTCCAATTGGTACTCTGCCGCCAACAATTGATGAGTTAGGTCAATTAGCCACTAATTTCCAAATTTTGCTTGGTGAAAACTCATTCGATTAACATCATACATCACCAAAATACCTACAATATAACAAGTGGTCGCAGCTCTTCCAAGTACCATCACGAGCGAATTTAAAATTTTAATTACATTTTTAATTGTCATATAATTTATAACTAAATTTTATTATTATTTTAGCTATATTTGCTCTAGGACCATCAACACTTCAATGAGCAAATCATACTTTGTAGAAGCATAAGATATGCCAGCAGTACACAAACACACTATAAGAATCGTAAAAGGAACGACCTCCATTTTGTCATCAAAATGCAAAAAATTACTTGCCCTGAGAGCATAGACAAGAAACTCCTTAATTTTAAAGAGTCAAATATATTATTTTATTTTTATTTATGTATTAATTTTTATTAAAATTTATATATTAAAAAATATTAAAAATAAATTTTTTATTAATAAAATAGATGAATAGTATTAATGAGTGAATAATAATTTTTTAAATTTTGTGAGAAACTATAAATTTACTAAAATTGTTAATTAATATATTAGTAAAACATTAAAAAAAAAAGAATTGAATTATAAATAAAAATAAAATTAGAATTAAAATTTAAAACAATTATAACATTAAAATATTATATTTTTTAAAAAAATAGTTAAGAAGACTGTTGTACATGTTTTGAGACATCGGTCAATATTTTGGCTAGGAAGCCATGTGCACGGCTTAGGATCTCAAGTCTTGATCATCCACAAGGAACTTTTGTGTCTAGAGGTCAAGTAGTTGGTTCTAGCAACTACAACGTAAAAAGATAACTAGCTCGCTTAAACTGTGCAGACTTTGGAGGCACAAATGTAGTCGCATGATTGTGACATATAGTCATGAATGTTTTTCAATGGAAGTCTCTTGACTTCATACTTTTAATAAAGCGGTCACTCTCTATTTAGTTGGATTGTTTATTTTATTTGTGACATGGTTATAGAATTTAGCGTATTATTTGGTGTGGCAAGTTTAATCTATTGTTCATTATGCACATTGAAAAAGTACGCCACACAAATATTTCTCAACTAAAATAAATGCTAAATTAATTGAATGACTATATTAAAAAACACCTTAACTATCATATTAAGGATTACCCAGAATTAAATGACCGTTTATGTGATTTTTCCTAATTGCCCATTGTAATAATCACTTCCCCGACTCCTTTCGCACGTTAACCAAATTCTCTTCATATTCATCAAAGATGACGGTCTACACCACAAATTACCTGTTACGTATTTTTGACTCTATCAATCGTATTTGGTTCTCTTCAAAGCTTTTTTTGGTTCATTAGATCAAACCACACAACAGTGTGAACTCAAGGAGACCTTCGTATATTCCATTAAACATTAAGGACTTCGCTCGTAATTCCGTTTTTTCAACAAATTTCCTCTCCAACTAGATCAACACCCGTGTCGTCTTCATTCTTTTGGTGATGCCCATTCCACTCTACGCCACCCTACTCGAGACTTGCACTTCCTCTAAGAACCTCCGAGCCCTCGTTCAAGTCCATGCCCAAACAATCACCAATGGCGTCTGCCAAAACCACTTCATCCGCTCCAAGCTCATCTCTTCCTACGCTTCCTGCTCCCATATGCGCCAAGCAACTCTGCTCTTCTCTTTTGCATCCCGAAAACCCACCTTCCTCTACAATACCTTCATCAAATCCTACGCTTCTCTCAACCATTTCGCCACCTCTCTCTCCTTTTTCCGCCGCATGATTGATGCCTCTACGCCCATTGATAGCCACACCTTGCCTAGCGTCCTCAAGTCATGCGCCGGGTTGTCGGCCTTGGATGTTGGCAGGCAGGTTCATACAATTGCTTGGGTTAGTGGGATGAGTTTGGATTTAGCGCATTCGAATGCTTTGATGACAATGTATGCGAAGTGCGGGGTTTTGGTGGATGCAAAGAAGGTATTTGATCAAATGCCTGTGAGAAATGAGGTTTCTTGGGGAGCGATGATGGCGGGGTGTGGGATTCATGGGAAGTTTGGGGAGGTGTTGGAATTGTTTGAGAGGATGGTGAGGGAAGGAGTGAGGGTGGATGCAGCTTGTTTGACGTCAGTTTTGAACGCTTGCAGTCATGGCGGAATGGTGGAGAAAGGGGAGGAGTATTTTCGGATGATGGAACAGAGGTTCGGAATCAGGCCGAGGTTGGAGCATTATACGTGTATGGTGGATATGTTGGGGAGGACAGGGCGGGTTGAGGAGGCGGAGGAGTTGGCTATGGGAATGAATTGCAAGTGGGATGAGGCGTTGTTGGCGGCTTTGCTTGGAGCTTCTAGGATTCATGGGAAAGTGGAGGTGGCTAAGAGAGTTGAAGAGAAGGTCTTTGGAAGGAAATTGACTTGAACTTTTTCTGTTTGAGGGTGATATTGATGCTTTCATGTTCTCTGTCAAATTGTAACACTGTTTGATGGTATAAATGTCTTGGTTCGGAAAACATGGTGAGAAGTAAACTTACACCTTCATTATCACAAATTGTCATCAGCAAAATTTTAACTGTTCAACAAGAACAGTTATTGAGAATTCAAGTTTGAGCCCCTAGCAAGTTTTGTCTGTAAAGTTGATTATACAGCACTTCATTATAGAAATGAACAAGATGATGAATTTTGATAATGATTCAATGGCTGACTTGGATACATTAAAAGTGGTTTTAGGCTGATATCTGATAATTAGGCCATCAAGGCATCATTGCAGTACTGTGCTTATGTGCTACAGGTTCTTGAGTTCTTCTTTGTGTCGGCTCCTTTCATCTAGTAATTTATTGCTTCACCATCTTCAAATTTTCGTCTCCAGTGCCGGCCCACCATGTCTCCAAAGCAAGGATTCAGTGTGTTCGAAATTTGTTAGGTATGTACTTTATTAAAAGCGAGAAGTTTTATACCAAAAATGGTGAATTATACGATATTTTCAATTTTTGTTACCAGTAAACTTGTTTTATTGGATGATATCAAATTTCAATTCCTCCTTCAAATATAACTAAATTGAACGAGGAAATACTTTTTTGTTTTGATTATTTTTAGCTAGCGGAACATTCAACTCCATGTGTCAATATAGAAAGCTTTCAATTAGCAATAGCCTATCAAGCAGACACTGTCATCATTTGTAGGTAGAGAGAGCTTGTATTTAAACATAGTTATATAGTAATTAGAGAAACTCAGGTATGAAGAGGACTACAAGTTCTACCATCAATTAATTTTTCTCAAGTTGATAATGCAGAAAATGTAATGTTACCCTATTTTAAAAGTTTTAATGTATTCTTATACACAACATTGAAAAACAGAAGACAGATAGAAAACAGTATATAGGAAAAGAAAAAATTATACATGATAGAAATACTTGATGATCTAATTAGTTTTGAAAACATATTAACACAAATGTTAATTATAATATTTCTGTTCAATTAAGATATAGATTATTATGTATATGTGATTCATATTTTTCATTAAAGAAACCACTTGCTCAAAAAAAAAAGGACAGAAAAGAAACACCTTACTGTGCTAATTTATGAAGGATGATGTGTGGCGTGATGCGGAAGAGACTGTCAGGTTAAGCCAGGATGATTTGTCTTCAATATAGGCATTGGTTTTGATCAACTACTTTGGAAATAATCATCAAGACTATTACAGTCTACTCAAAGAAGGCAAATCATCCTTGGCTACCAGACAAGACTCTCATTTCTTCATGTAAGCTCTGTCTTATTATATTGGTTGATGCATGCTATAATAGTTTATATAACTTCAGCTCTCTATTCATAGGGAACCAAAAAAATTTTAAAGAAAAATTACACCAAATTTGACCTCTCTTGATAGATTCTCATGATCATGGAATATATTCTCTAAATTACATGGATAATGTTTTGTTTTAGCTCATGGATATGAATATGATCCATTTCATTGGTGGAGATAGAATTTATACAAGAAAGATCAAATCACGTGAAGTCTCCCATATGTGTTGTGACATTTTTTTCATTGATGTGAGGTCAAAGTTCTAGAAGTGTTTGAGAGTTGAGAAGGTCATTATCATTTATCACAACTCTAGGGAGAAAGAGACGAAGTGGCATACAGCAACAAAGAGTGTAGATATATTCTCGGAAGGCATCATAATTATTTCTACAGAGTAATTAACTATTTAGTTGAAATATAGTGAAATCTACAAGTGCATCCTCATGTTTTGAAAACAAAGAATTTTATAAGTTTGACCAATTGATGCCTACATGAAATGTTTGATCGACTGATGAAGCTCTTTCTCTCTTCTAGCTTAATTTATGAGTGAATTTGATGAGAATGATGTAGGATTTGATAGCTCACTTAAATAATGTGTTCATCACATCATTCTTAGCAGGCTATCAAAACACATCATTCTTAGCAATCTCTTAATCTATTTACAGGCTTGTCTGATATTATGACCATTAGAATTGAGAATTTAGCTACTAGACTGAATTAGTTTGCATTTAATGTTGTCTGACACATTTTTGTTTGAGTAAATACCACCTTGCCTGAGCAAGAATCAAATTCATATTCTTGTTCGAGTAAGGCTGTATTGAGTAAAGTAATTTCGAACTTTGCTATTGCCTGATCTTCTTACTCGAGTAAGAGCTTGTTGCTCATGCAAGTTCATGCTCATTTTTCTAGTTTTAGATGAGTAACTCTTGTCTTGCTTGAGTAAAAACAAACTCATTTTTCAAAACAAACTCATTTTTCAATCTTACTCGAGTAAGTCTTGTGTTGCTCGAGTAAGATGATCATACTTGTTCAGATTTTTCAAAATTCTGATCATTCAACTCATTCCTCTTTGGCCTTCGCTCCAACCTTTTATACCACATTGTTCATCATCAAAACTAATCCTTGAGCCAACGTCCACTAGTTCGTCCCTTGGTTTTAGTCAAATTGAACAAAGTACTTGGTATTCCGTTTTAAAAAAGAATTGACAATATGAACTAGCTACGTTATTATTTTGACAGTAATTTTTTTTTTCTTTTGAAACCAGACGAACTTTGATTAATTCAAAGAGTCATGTAGCAATACATCTAAAAGGAAAAGTGGTAAACTTTCATTAATATTTTGACAGTAAAATATTAATTGCAAATTATCATAGCAATACAAAAAAAACAGAAAATTAGAAAAATAATATATATCACATCAATAATTCCTGTAATTTTAACTTTGTCTATATATATAACAAAAAAATGTGACGTACAGTATAAGATATGCAGCTTTAATTAATTATTTTACAAAACCTTTCCTCTTCTTGGATGTATATGCTACTGCTCGTTTATTCCTGGTTTTGACTCTCTTAAATCTTGAATTATCAACCTCTTGCAAGTAATCTCACCTAAAACCTTCCCACAGATAGAACAACATCTGCAACCAAACACACAGCTTTTGTAACCATCATAATACTCAAAACAATTAAGAAACCTTTAATTACTACCCAGCTCGAATTCAAGTTAATTAGATATTAGCCCTTTAATCAATAGGGTAATAGTTTATTAGTGCTAGAGTCGTATTTGAAGATTAAGAATAGAAGTTAGTTTAAATACCAAAATTAATCAAAGAATGAAACTTACAGGAAATTGTTTTCGCAGGTTGCCCTGCAAAAGCAGCCACAATGCGTGCACCAAATAAACATGGCTTCTTCTTTGCCTCTTAGATTTGTTGAGGTTGATTTTTACTAAACCATTTTTGCTCTTATATAATATGTGTTCTGGATCTTAAGAAAGATTTCGGTTCCTAATTAGCTCTCCAATTCATATGAGTTTAGTTTTAATAATTTCAACTTTCCTTGTTGAGCAAGGATATAATAAATGCTTTCTAAGGAAGGAATGCAAGAAATATATAATAATGAGTTAATAACAGTCAACTATAGAATAGTAATAGATGATATTTATAAATAAAATTTACTGTCCAATTTAACTATAACATGATTTGGAAAAATTAAAAAAGAAAAAACACTCATGTGAAAATATTTAAGAAAACATTTTCCAAAATGACTTGATAAACAAATTATCATAATATATATAAATATACGGATGTGGAAAAAATTTTAAACTATTATACTGTTATTAATTTCTTATAATTACAAATATATCTTTATTTATTTTTCAATATATATACACGCTCGAAAAAACCAAAGATAAAGTCTACAGTACACTTGATCAAAAAAGTCTACGTTACTATTAAATAAATTTATTTTAAAAGAATATAAGTTAAAACGTTTTAATATATGAACCTTCTAAAGTGCCTAATTTGATGAGGACTACTTGTAATTCTTCAGAGTCTTTATAATTCTAATTCAATTAGGATTGTTAATATGAGTTTAATAACAAAGGTTGGGACGTTAACATTCAATTATAATTAAAAACCTCAAACCCAAAAAGAAATGAGGAAATTACACCGACTGTGGTAAGAGACATTATTCATTGTTTTATAACAATTGTATTGTCACTTTCTATAATACCGCAATATATATTCTATTTTTTTAATTTCTCTCTCCTGACTCACCTTCTCTCTCCTCACTCACCCTCTCTTTTCATCCTCCCCTTTTGCACCTCACTCTCTCTCTTTTCTAACCTAACATGTTCGCTGCCCTTTTCTTCTCGATCTTCTCTCGTCCTCTGCCTCCCTCTCTTCCTTCTCTCTTGTTCCTTCCTTTTTCATTACCTTTGCCCTATGCTGCCTCTGTTTTCTCTCGATCTCTGTCTTTCTTTATCCTCAATCGATTGTCAATGCGAAGAAACAAAGAGGGAGAAAGAGTGAGAGACGAGGTTTTGCGATGTGAAGAGAGAGACGTAGGTGCAACGGTTGAGACAACGTGTGTGTGAGAGAATGACAGAGAGCAACGAGGTGTCTAAATGGAGAGTGTGTCGACAACGACTGCTAAGAGGTGGGGGACATTGTGGGAGGGACGTTTTGTTTTTGCACTCAATTTTGTTGATTTTTTGTGCATTTTTGTTCTCTTTGTTGTTTGTACTTGTGTTGTATTCCATATGTACTCGATTATACTAGTAAAACGAGTTTCATTTTTTTTTGTTATACTAGTTGTACTCGTTTTGTTTTCCACATTTACTCGATTTATATTGATCAAAAGAGCCTTAATTAACAATAGTTTGTGCTCGGATTGTTCTCTACATGTACTCAGTCTTTACTGGTCAACAGAGCCTTCATTAACACTAGTATGTAGTCGAGTTGTACTCGGATAATAAAGAAAACATTAAACTTTTCGTTTTGTACTCAATTTTTTTAGTTTTTTTTTGTGTATGTTTGTTCTCCTTGTTGTTTGTACTTGTGTTCCACATGTACTCGGTTATACTAGTCAGAAAAGTTTTATTGTTATTTTTATACTAGTTATACTCGTGTTGTTTTCCATATGTACTTGGTATTTACTAGTCAAAAGAGTCTTTACTAATACTAGTTTGTACTCGAGTTGTTCTCTACATGTACTCGATATTTATTGGTCAACAAAGTCTTCAATAACACTAGTTTGTACTCGAAGTGTACTCGAGTTGTACTCATTCTCACTGGCTTAAAGAGTGTGGTCAAAATGAGGTCAACTTTCTAATGCATGATCAACACGCGGTCAAACTATGTTATTTTTGAATATTTTATTCCGTGTTTTCATTTTTTACATGTTTTTCACATATTGCTGCATTTGTGAAATTGTATTTTGTTTTGTTGCCTATTTGTGTGCATCACCCAAAAGAAATTATACATGATCATTAATATATGTTTAACAATAATGTACAGTAAAATAAATTGGCACGTTGACATTACCATAATAATAATAATATATATAAATTTATAGATGTAAAAGTTTTTTTAAACTATTATACTCTTATTAATTTTTTATAATTAAAAATATATTTTTATTTATTTTTTAATAATTACAAATACATTGATTTTTTAAAATACTTTGTAATTATCCCAAAAAAAATTTAAATTTTATCTATTTTGAAAAAATCTAACAATCTATAATTATTTTTTAAAAAAATTAAATTTTAAAAAAATATCTTTATCTATATTTTAGTTATTTATTTATTTTATTTTAAGCCCCCAGACACACATCAAGATACATAATTTGTTATTATTAAATTTGTTATCAAAGCATAAAAACACTCAGGATAAAGATGCATAGAAAACATTTGCTATCAAATTTGTTATTATCTTAATTTTAATTTAATATTTGTTTTATTATATTTTTCATTTATGCTCAACACATTTAACAAATTATGTTTTGCCATTTCTGATAATTTTCATGATCGTCACAAATTTGAAGGTAACTTTTAAAACAAAATAGACTTTGTATTGATTTGAGTTTAAATTTTAAAAATTGTTATCTCTTTGAATTTATAATTATCTTAGTATTATTTACAATAATCTTTAACATTAATAGTTATCTTCTTTTGAGTTTGTATTTTGTTGGGATTATTTCAATATGAAAGTATATCACGAAATTTTAAAAGTAACATTATATTATCTCACTAAAAAATAAAAAGGGATTAAAACTGTTATCAAATTAATTCAACTCTATTTATCTAATAAATTGATTTATCTAATTTACACGAATTTTCTTTAATTTTTATCAAGTTGTTAACAAAATACTATGTTTTTTTAGATCATACCAATTTGAAAGTTTTATATGTCTTATTTATCAGTTATATTAATAGGGTAATATAGAGTTGTAAAAATCAAACCAAAACCGACGAACCGAACCAGATCCGGACCGGTTATTTTTTTTATTTTTTTATTTTTTTCAACTCTATAAATACTCCACCTTATTCTTACCAATTTTACACCATTTTTTCTCTCTCAATCTCAATTTCTTATACACTCTCTCAAAAATTCGTTTTTCTATAAATTACTATTATTAATTATTTATACATTTTATTATTACAATTACGTTTTCTATATTTCTCAAAGTTATTTTTTACAATTACATTTTTCAAATTTATTCTACTTTTTTACTATAGTTTAATTTAGTTATTTTGTTATTTTATTACATTTAATTAATATTTACATATTTATTTTATAGTAATGGAAAATTTTGGTGGAAATAAAAATTTTAAAAGTTTTGAAGTTGAAAATATTAGAACTCAAGAGGGCATTGTAACCACGGTATTCCTCCGCCACAAATGAGGGCATCTAATAAAATTTAATGAGTTTTTTTTTCTAATTTTGTTTAAAATTATGTGATGTAATTACTAATAGCATAATTAATTTGTTTAAAAATTATCAAAAAAATCTTTAGAATAAAATGTATTATTGGTATTATAATTAATTATTGAATATAACAAAATTTATAAACCAATTGACGGGATAAAATAACAAATTAAAATCAAAATTTTGAAAAAAAAAAAACAGGAAATCGAACCGGAACCGAACCGGCTGTTAAACCGATCAAAACCGGTCAAAATCGAAACCAAAACCGAACCGAACTGAACCAAAACCGGACCAAATCGTGAAAACTGCGGTTCGGTTCCGATTTTCACATTTGACAAACCGGAACCGCCGGTTCTGAAACTGGCAACACCTCTATACACAGGTATCTAGCGCGTAAAACAGTGTTCACAAATAACTTGAATAGGTGTGATGATTAAAATATGACAAATATATTTAAACAATTTAAATTCTACAATTAAAGCACATTATTAACTTGCTCGATATATGGTGTGACCTCCTTGCAGTTTCTGAGGACGTAGAGGAAATGACATGGTATTCTGTCTCTGTCTCGTCTAGATATCTCGTCACAGCTCTTCCTGATATCCTACCAGGATAAGTGAATATGGATAAATCATTTGGGTCGACCCTGTCATTAACATGGTCCTGTTTTCGGGAGTCCATTCTCTGTCTTGTGGCTCAAAATTGTGTGAACAAAAAATTGTTGCCGTTTTCGGAATTTAGCTAAAATTTTGTGTTTCTAGCTGAATATAGCAAGAAATAGGTAGCTAAGGGCTAAGGGCGAGAAACATCTTAATTTCTCTCCAGTTGCTAAAAAACTGGAGAGAAATTCAACGTTTTCTTGCCCCGTTTTCGGAATCTTGACCGTGGGCCCCACCTGAGGCGAGAAAAACATAATCTAACATAATCTTTTGTCTCCAACAACGAAAAACTATTTTGGATAGGTTTAGTTGAAAAAAGTTTTGTTTTATTTTTTATTTTTTTGTTTTATTTTTATTTTTAAAAATAATATAAAAAATAATTAAAAATTTTAGTATTATATGAATAAATTTTTTATTTTTTATTTTTATTTTTTATACAGAAGTGGATTTTCTAGCGGCTTAATAATATTAAGTAGCATGAGTTTTGTTGTTTTTTCATTTATGACTCGACTTTTTGAAAATAACACTCAATAAGACTATATTTGTGATTTATTGCGTTCGTGACATAAGTTAATAATTTTGTTGAGAAAAAAAAATTGATGATGTGACATTAATAACATGATCACATGGCCATTAGTTTTCAAGTGGTAATCATTACGACGTCAGTGTCACATTATTAATTTTTCGTTTTTAACGAAAATATTAATTCGTGCCACGAATGCAGCAAATTACAAAGGTGATACTATTGAGTATTATTTTTAAATGATCGAACTATAAGTGTAAAACGAGTAAAGATCGTACTATTTAATGTTATTAAGCCTTTTCTAGCTAATAGCTATGCATTTTAATTCGGGAAAATGACGCAATTATGCTGAAATTAAATACGAAAATTAATTTTTAGGCTCAACCCAAATAATTTTCCAGAAATAAAAATACGCTCTAAATTACTTGCAAAAATACCATATGTATAAAGTCTCCAATTAGATGATATCTTTGTTTTTCATATAAGAGCAATTCAAGAGGGTCTCTAAATACCTCCAAAAGTCTTCAATGATTTTTAAAAGTATATTTATCACATTCAGAAAAGTGAAATTTCTAAAAAAGTGGTCTCCAAAAATCTTCATCTAGTATTTTTCAAAATAAGTTTCAGGAAAATAGTATTTCTGCACAAAAATTTGAGCATATTTTTATTTGTCAAAATTAAAATTATATTTATCTATTTATTAAATTCAGTATTTTATTTAGGACACCTGGCATAATTAACTCTTTTAATTCCTAACTAGATTTTTCTAGCTAACCAACAATTTTCTTTTAGTGCACCCCGTGAAAATGTAATTAGCACCTCGCATAATTTCACTTATTAAGGCCAAATAGAAACAAAGGTTGTAAAAGACATGCACATCATAATTATAACACTTATAAATGTCAGAATGTGAAAAAAACTTTTTTAGACATTTTTATCCATCTTCTCAATTCTAAATTGCTATAATAGTTGGATAATTATTAATTACAGAAATTTTTTTATTTAAGTGGATTTAAAACAAAAAACATTGGATAATCGAATGCAAATTTATTTAGATAATAGGGATAATTTAACATATATCATTTTACTAAAAAGTATTTTGTTTCTGGATAAATTAAGTATGACGTTTTTTTTAATTTATAGTGTAGTGTTCAAATATTTTCTTTTAATTCTAACTTACTATAATTATTAGATCACATATTATTACAATTCTTATCAACAAAGAATCATTAATTAAAGGAAGAATATTTAAAACTTATTATCTAAATATTATTATTTTATAATATATCTCTTTTAGTGTGGATATTCATTTGACTACTGAAATTTAAAAATATTATAAATAAAAAAATTAATAATATGTAACGCACGTGCAAATGCTAGTAGGACTAAACGCCACTGAGTTGGTATAACTTTGACTTAAGTATTTGTGACGTTGAATAGTCAAAACAACCATCAAACAACGCAAACTCAAACTAACCACATAGCAACCCAAACTCAAAACAACACTCCACTCCTTCTCTCAAACCCTAGCAAAAAAAAAAAAAAAAAAAAGAAGAGGAAAGCCTCGTCAAGTCTGTAAAAGACCATCGAGAGTCAATCTCCATCAACGCTCCTCTTCATGCTATCAATCATTCAAACACAAGTCTCTTTCTTCTTAATTATTTAAACACAAACATCTTAATTATTAAACACAAACCTCTTCATGCTATAAAGGGTCCTATTCAGGATGTACATCATTGGTCTCTCCTTTAATTCCTGTGAAAGATCATCTTTTCGGATATGTATCTCTTAATGGACTTGAATTTTTGGCCTATAAGGCGGTCATAATGTTTGACAAGAATATGCCATTTTGAACGAAGCACGAACAAGGAAAAAATGGTGAGGGATAAAACTGAAGAAAGTCCGCTGATAAGGAATAAACCTTGGAACCTCTCGAATGTAATAGGAATTGCGTTGTTATCCGCAGAGTCTCCAAATATAACATCTGTTTGAGCATTGAGCATTGCTTTCTCCATCTTTATAAGCCTTCCTTCATCCCTTAGTGTTGCAATTGCCCATGACATGTCCCGAACCATCTCTGAACCTTTCGGGAAAACCTGAAAAAATGTCTCATTATATGTTAGGAGAAAAGAACTTTGACCATTCTCAGTTTATTAATGTTTATTTTTCACATTGTATTGCATTTAATATGGTAGTCATTTCTGTTAAATATTGATGTGACTCATAATTAATTTCCTATGAACAAATTATTTTTTGATAAATCATTTTATTCGTTGCCATAAAAAATAGAACGCATGGCTGCTTAGCACTGACGTTGTCTTTAATACTATTGAGTTACAAGTATATTGGTGAACTTTTTTTTTGACAAGTCATTTTATTTGCTCAAAATAAGAATCGAATCCACAATTTTTTAATATTAGAGTTGACTCAAATACTAATGAGCTACAAACTCATTAATCTTATGGACAATTATTGCCACAAGTAAATTGTGTGAACCCATTTATAGTCTAATCGCTCGCCTAATTTAACTATGTGCACTCAAGCCTAGCTTCTTTTTTTTCCCCATTTGAAAGAGCTTAGAGAGAATGATTTGATACTCACAAAGGCAAAACCATTGGTTGTAGATAGGGGAGATCCAATCATGGAATAATGCTTGGGATATTTAACAAGAAAGACTTTGATATAAGGAATCTCGTCCACGATTGCAGAGACTCCACCATCTTTGCTTCCTCTTGATAAAGCTTCCGCATATTCTTCTGCTGTTTCGAACGGCCGAAGATCAGAATTTTGAAAGTTTAAGTTGCTAGTACATCCGCTAATGAACGTACAGCCTATATGGTTATTTTTAGAGTTCAAATTGATCTGTTGAACTGTCAACATAGAAGTCAAAGTTGCCGTGTAACTAGAAGTCAATACCAGCACTGCAAACACCCACATAATCACCACAAATCTTGATAAGTTGCTCAATAGCCTTTCCCCTGCAATATTGAATACAAAAATCATATCATATATCATAGATGCCGAACAAGGGTGGCATACAAAAAGTCGGTAAATTAGATATTTTCTATTAATTTTTCTCATTTTTTCTAATTTTTTTAAATTTATAAAAAACATAAACATTGATTAGTTAAGAAACTACTGATTAATTAAGATTAATCATTGACTATTGATAATTTAATTAATACTAGATACTAATAGTCCTTTTTTTTAACAAAATTAATAAAGATAGCATATGAAAGTTGATTAATTATTTTTTATAGGATTATTTTAATTATTCATTTACCCAACCAAATTGATGATCCTAGTCACAAAATTTTTAAAATGAAAAATGAACCAATTTATGTATATAGTTGAATATACATATGAAAGACTGAAGTAAACCAATAAACTAATCGTATATTATAACTGGAGTTGTCTCCAGCACTATCTCTTGTGAGAGCCAATTCATCAAAAACTAAAATGAACCATTCCATTAAAATACTGTTTTCAAAATTTTTGGTTTTACATTATTATTCATTATATTTTTCTATGTTAATTATTCTATTTTTTATAAATTAAATGAATATACCTAGACTCCGTTGCATATGTTAGCTTATTCTATTACATAGTGTTTGGTATCAAATGAATATTTATTTCATTTTATTTGTAAATGAAAGAAATAAAATCTATGAGGAATTGTATTTGGAAATGAATTAACATGTTTGGTTTCTTTGTTGAATTCTTCATTTGTAAATGAATTTTGTGTTTGGAATGAATAGTGATTTGTAATTATTTGTCTTTTGTTTACAAAAATGTCTTTTTAGTTGATATTTATGTGGAAGATTGAGAGTGTACAGTGTAAAAATAATTTTGTCAAATTGATAAAAGTGTAAAATTCATTTGCAAATTCTACCTCTTTTGATAGGATTTGCAAATGAACAAAACTTAACAAATTCTTTCATTTGCAAATGAATGATTTGAACATTTTAAAAAACCAAACCAAATAAAGGAATTGACAAAAATAAGAATTTACAAATGAATTCCACAAAATTTTGTGGAATTCATTTATAATAAACACACTGTTATAGAGAATTTTGCATCATTCGTAAAAATTGGCTATTGTTTTTTTTTAGATTCCAAGCTCTGCCTATTGATAGGTAAAGTCGGTTGAGGATGCTTACAGTGAGCAAAAACAAGGGTCGAAAATGAGAACCAGAAAGCCGTTCCGATTTGTTGTGAAGGCGAACCTTGAAACTCATCATTTGTTGGCCGCTCTATAACCCAAACTACGAAACCAGTGAATAGGAAAAGACCGGCACTTGCCAACCAAAGATCTGCGGCAAGTGGCTTCAAGAAAAACCACTTGCTCTTTTCATTTTGTTTTGGACCAACCATTCCAATACCTGGATCCGTAAATGGCAACGTAAAATCAACATACAAGGATCTCTTTGCCGTGATTGTTATGTCTCCAACAGCTGCATCAAATTTCTGCTCTCGTCCATTTCACATGCAACAAACAAAACCATAAATCAATTAATGCAGCTTTTTTATGTCATTTATTTGCTTTAATTTTTTAACTTCTTATATAGTATTGGAGTTTCTTAAGTTTTTCTGAAAGTGTAACTCAATCTTATTATTGATGAGAGAATTACAATATATAGGGACTTGGAGCTCAAGTAAGACGATTACAACTTGCTAGAGACATAACATATAAACTTGAACAAAAGATAACTAAAAAAAATCAGATGTGTTTGTTTTAAGTATATTCAACTCACCCACATATTTGTCCAGCATGATTTTTTTTTTCAAATTATGGTATGCATTTCATCCGAAATTATAACTAGAAATGGGGAATACGGAGAGAAGCATACCTGAAGGTGGACCTGATGGACAATATCATCGTAACTTGCACTGGAGTTCCCGTAAGCAATAAACTCGTAGTGCACTTGATATGGCAGAATTTCGATGGCAGCCTTAAACACATCAATACAAAATCCGGAGGCATTTGTTTTGTTGGTTTGAAAATCATATTTTACATTCAAAAGGTCCGGAAATCCTGAATCGAACGGAACTCCGACTCTCAGCCTTTTTTTGAATGCCTTGCCTTTATCAAAGCTGTTATGAGTGTGGTTGCCATCAAATGCCTGACATTCATAGAGGCTCATCAAAATAATCGAAAGCATGGTGAAGGTTTTGGTTCTCATTTTGGATTCCATATATTTGAACTTGGTGATCACATTCTCTTCTTCCTTGCTTGTTTATGTACATACATATATGTATGGGAACTTTTCATTTTTCTTCATACAAGTCTAAGTTCTTAGAAATTGCATAAGAAAAAACCAATTTTCCACAAATTAAAAGAGACTTTGAAAATTAAATTCATAGTCAAGTCAAATTAACATAATGTCTAAGTCATCTGAAATCAAATGGCATGTTAATTACTTACTTATTATTTTTAAAATAGACTGTACTTGTTAGTTGTTTGAAGTATTTCAGTGAGTTTTTCTTTACTTTTCCCCCCTTTAATCTTTTCGTCGTCCTTTTCTTTTATTTGCAAAATAAATTTTATGATAAATGATAGTGTGCATTGATCGGTTTAATTTATCGATTGCACTTTAATTCACTTGTCGTCTCTTTTTCAAGTCTTTTTCTCTCTCAACTCGAACATTAATGAAAAATTTTACTGGCATAAAATAGTCACTGTTTATTAGAATATTAGAAAAGAGTCTAAAAAATAGTCATTAATTGTTCAATGTAAAATTACAAAAAAAATAACAGAAACTGACTTTAAATTTTCTAAATTTATATCTATATATTTTCAAATTAAAAAGGGTATTTTTTTCATGTAACTTATAAGAAATAATTTTAATAAATATCATAACAAATCAAGGTTATTGTTTTCTATTTTGAACCCTTCAAGCAAGCAAACTGAACCCTTCAAGTAAGCAAATTGGAAAAATGCATGCAAATTGTTATTCAAAACCTGCTAATATTCTAGTAGAATTAATGTGTAGAGGAATGGTAAGAACACTTTCCTCTAACACTATCTAAGAATACTCTCTTTCTTATTAGTTACTCATTTTTTTATTATTTAATTTATTTTCTCTCTCTCTCTCATTTAATACTCTTACTTTTATTAGCCATTTTTTTACCCTTTCTAATTTAATATATTCTCTCTCTAATTTTTTGATGTAATATTTTTTTAATATCTTACTTTTATATTCTATAAAGGAACTTCTTTTTCTAGATTCTTTTTTTTAATTATTTACGCTGAGCTAACATCAAAACATTTTTTTTTCATTTGTTATAGAACTTAAATTGTTTTTCATAAGATTGTTGGTGAAATGTATATGAAATAATTCAATTTGAGTTTTTTATGATTAGTTGATTTTTGTTTCTTTTATATGACAAATTCTTAATTGAATTTACCATTTTTAATTCTTATATAAGTGATTATTAGTTTTTGCACATATTAGTTGAGGATACAAAAAGTAGCAAATTAAGAATGTGAAACAAAAAATAATTAATTATAGTAATTTTAATCATTATAAAATTATTAAACTAATTTTTCTGTTGCTTTTATATTGAAAAATCTTAATTAAATTTACAATTTTTTTCTTATATAAGTGGTTATTAGTATTTGCACATATTGGTAGGATAAAAAATGTACCAAATGAAGGATTTGAAAAAATAATAATTAATTATCATAATGTCAATCATTATAAAATTATTAAACTAACCGAAAAAAATTCTTTGTTAACTATAAAAGAAACCAAATTAAATTATTTTGTATAAATTTTCACCAAAAATCTTATGAAAAACAATTCAAGTTCCATAAAAAATAAAAAATAAAATTTAGAAATAAAATTTCTTTTATAAAATATAAAAATAAAATATTAAAAATATATTACATCAAAAAGATAGAGAGAATCTATTAATTACAGTAGAAAAAAATTAATAACTAGTAAGAGATGAGTATTAAATAAGAGAGTAATAAAAATTAAATAATAAAAAAATAAATAATTAATAAAAGAAAGTGTTTTAACATTTCTCTTTATTTAAAAACTCTCATTGCCCTTGAGATGTCCAACCATCTGCGAGCATGTGTAAACCACATGATAGTGATTAGTACCTATGATGGAAATGTTTAGTGGCAATTAATGAAATCAAGAGCTGGACAAGATAGACAACGTCTTTTAAGGATCATTAGCCTTATCCAACCGAGATGCACAGTTTTTAAAAATTGTTTTAGTCTTGTGATAAAAGGTCTTTATAATTGACTTTTTACTTCGAATTCTAGTCAATCAATAGGAGAAGCATGATACAACTGACTCAGTTTTACTCTATTGAAATTCAAAAAATTAATAGAGTAATTTGTTAGCAACACTACTTCGGACTTGTTTAAAAGGAAAAATATGTCGTGTATTTTGTATAATTTTTATAATATTTAATAATAATTGTATAACGAGTCAATTTAGTTCGAAAATTTAAAGATCATTAGTCTTATCCAATTGAGATGTACAATTTTGAAGATTTTATTTTCTCGAAAAGAGAAACTAAATCAAAAATCTCAAAACCGAAATTTAGAAATTTTAATTCGTTTAAAATAGATCAATTCTAATTTGGTTCTCAATTTTTTTAAAAAAATAAATCAACTTAAATAAAATCTCTAGTTCGGTTCAAACAATCGAAAACCGAAATAGTTCAATTCAAAAAGAGCTTGAGTGAAGAACCCTTAGGTCAACAAATCTTCACTATATATAACTCCACCTTAAAATTTTAAAACTTGGCCACAGAATCTTCAAAAAAAAAAAACTTGGCCACAGAGAGTCCATTGATGTATAACATACTGTTGGACCTTATATAATTCATTGCTCCCAAAATTTTCCACACCCCTTACGATAGTCTCAAGAAACTACACTATGGAAAGAAACCGTCTGAAATTGTTACGGCAATTACATCGTTGATGTATTGCAGTAGTTCCATAAATATCATGCAAGAAGAAGAGCTATCTAATCACATTGGCAAATACCTCTTTATGAACTACAGGGTCTCTCACTATTCCCCCACTTCCTACCTACAAAGTGTACCAACTGTTAGGTTCAATTAAGTGAAGTTATTAATGAAGTTATTAATGATACTACCGAAGAAAAGTTAACATTCCCCAAATTAAAAAAAAAAAGGCTTCGGTTGCCGTTCCATGCGATTCATAGGCATGATTTGCTGAGAATCATAAATAACATAGATGAGCTTTTCCAAAGATTAGAAAGACAACCAAGCTTGTTCCTTACTTGTGATCTGTGAGCTTCAAATTGGGGTTTAACAAGAGTGACTAATGTTGCCTCTTCCTTCATAGCATTGACTACAGCAGGCATAACCTGCAAAAGAAATAAAGATCATTAAAGGACAAAATAAAGAGATACATCAAAAGTAGCGAGATGTAGTGACATTCTTTGCAAAAACAGGGATTTATACCATGAAACAAAACATAGAAAATGCGACCATTGAAATACTTAAAAATGGAGCAACAAAAAATTCTACTCACTCTTTGAAGGCTTACCAAAAGAATGGAGATGAAGGATAGGTCAAGAGTCACCAAATCAACCTTTTGAGGAAGTTCAGGAAGGTATCTCAAGTTTGTTCTTTCAATCACAATAACTCGTTCATCTCGCCGAACTTTATCTGCCACCTGTACAAAACTTGCTTTCTTTATTCGATCAACAATAAGGAGCCATAACCCACATCAACGGAATAGAATGTATTTGCTTAAATATATCATAGAGACTGATAGTACCTGCCCATAACCCACATCAACTCCATACACATATGACGCACCATACTGAAGCAAACTATCAGTAAACCCTCCAGTAGACAACCCTGAATCCAAAGCTACTTTGCCAGACACATCAATACCAAACTGTTCAATGGCAGCTTCTAATTTGTCTCCTGCTCTGGATAAATACAAAAAAGAACATGTTGAAATTTCATGCATTACAAATACCAGCGAGTTCTTTCAGTATGGGTAATCACCTACATACATATTTTGGAACTTCAGCCTTTATCTCTACAACAGCTTTATCAGAGACTGGTGTGCCAGCTTTGTTCACCATTTTTCTATCCACAAACACTTTTCCTACTCAAGAGACAGATCAAACTAGTAAAATCAGTTGCTGCATCAAATATGCTCATCCACATAAAGAATAAAGATTCACTGAGCTTAAAGCTAAATATTTTTAGAGCTGCAATGGTATACGACAAGATGCTTATAAGCTTCAAACTGGGAAAGCTTAATTCAAAAAAATATAACCCAACATGACACAGTGAAAATGCCACAATATCATTATTCTAAATGTATTCAAATAAGCTCCAACTTACACCCAAAAAATGTAGATTCTATTCAAATTATATACCAAGAAAAGATAGAAATGAAAGTTCCTTAGGCTTTAGTAGAGCAATCAGTTTCTAGAAGTAAACGTTCCCAATGTCAATCCGCAAAGGAACAATTTCATCCATTTCCACCGCCCACCAAATTTACACATGAAGTTGCATACAAACAAACACGCAATGGACTAAGAGAGCATGCGATTCTAAGGGAAGGCTAAAATAGGGTGAAAAAATTCCAGTACATTCCAAGCAATTATAGAGATCAATAGACTTATATCGCACTAGAGGATCAATATGCTACAATGAAAGAAAATATCGTAGCTAACCTTGTAAAATCCATGACTGAATGAATGTTCTACTGTACTGCTGGAACCTTTCAAGGCACACTTCATCCAGCCGCTTTTTCTTGAAATTTGCAGTATTACCATAGATAAAGCGCAATTCAATAAAAACAAAAAAGCAAAAACTTCATCTGTTTATTTCTCACAAGTTGCAATCTTAGAGATTAAAAGAGCTTACTTTTTAGGCAATTGAACCTTCCCAGACTTACAAACAGCGAAACCTCTAAAAGAGCAACCCGTCTCAGGTCTGACCCATCTCCCTGAACCTCCAGTGAATAAAATCATATCAATCCATTGCGACACAAAAACCAATAAAGATCATAACTTCACGATAACTAACATCTCTATACACCATTGTTTTTACAGGGCATATTGAATTCAAATCATTAGACCATAAAGTGTTCGTGGAAATTCCTCAAAGAATAAAAAAGAACTGAAGGAAGGAGAGAGAAGGAGTACCGGTGAGATTGGGAGAGGAGGGTTTGGATAAGAAGAGGAAGTTGGTTTTAAAGCAGCGATTTGGAATCTTCAGAAACTGTGATGACATATCTTCTTGATTTTGCTTTTGTTTCACGATGTTGTGTTTTGGGTCTGAAGCTGTAATGAATATATCTGAAACAATGAGTGAAGTGAAGCAGGGGCCTTGCTGTGTGGACGACATTGCAGTTCATGAAATTAGATTAGCGGCGTGTCGTTTGTAGAAGCTAGGACTTGTTTGTCAAACTCTAATTTATTTATGCATAAGTACGCACTTAAACTTATTCTTATAAATATTTCTGATTATATATATCAAAATGCATCAAAATAGTGGTATTAATTTATTATAATCGAATTTTTTATCCTTTAATACTTAATTATATTGGTGAAAATGTGATTGAAGATGTGATGTATTAACGCTTATAAATGTTTCTAATTATATATTTCAAAATGTCTCTTCAAAAAAATATATATATTTCAAAATGCATGAAAGTAATAGTATTAACCTCCTTGTAATGTATCAATATTTTAGATTTTTTTTTTGTAATGTTTCTAATTATATATTTCAAGGGTGTATGCATGATTCACCCTTATATTTAAATGTCAGCATAAAAAGATCAAAATACTTGTTTAATATATAACGTTGTCCATCTATTTATCCACTCATGTCCTCAAAGTTTAATGAATTCTTCTATTGGTCTCTTAATTTTGGAACACTACTCATTGGTTCTTCTCTCCTCCTTTAATGTTACATTAACTAACAGAGAATATGGACTCTAATAGATGGCTTTAGAAACAAAAGGACTGAGTGGGAGAAATTTACTAATTCTCAAGGAATTAACACATTTACAAAAGACAAGATGTAGGGTACATATATCTTGTGATAACTTCCCTGTCTTCCCTATTATGAATTCTCCTTTTTAGTCTTTTGTTGTAGAAATCACCTTATTTGGTCTCTCTCTTCACATTTTTTTGGGTATATTTAACTGTCATTAAAAAAATCAAAATATCCTTAATTTAAGTATAAGGTGGTCTTTATCCTTATCCATTGTCATCTTTAAGTTTTTTTTACCAACAAATAATACATCTTTAAGGTTTAGTATAGTGCAAAACTATATAACTCTTCTAGATTAACATAATTTTACATTATTAATATTCAACCTATTAATACTTAAAAGCATAAATTATTGCATTTAAATTTTAGGTTATGTTGTAACTTCTCTAAAAGAACAGTTTTTAACAATTTTTCGGTGCTAAATTTTGGTGTGCTTTTTTTTTTTCGGAGCCACTAAGAACATTACAATTGAAATAGAAAACAAATAAACAACTCTTAATAATTTTTTTGTTGCTTTTTTTTTGGTGTCATATAAGAGATTATTCAATTAAATTAAAGATAATTAAGATTTTTTTCTTTTTTAATTTTCCACATTCATATTTTTATATACAAATATAGATAATATTTTTTGATCACTCTACTGTTATCTCTACAATTTTTACTTTAACACTAATTACCTCTTCACAAACCCAAAATAGGAACCGAACTCTCTCTCCCTCTCGTATCCATCCAAAAACCTAATCCAAAACCCAAATGGTCAATGTAAAATCCTACTGCTTAAAGACTAATCTTTTTACCAATTCCAATTAATTGAGTTATATTAATGTCAAGAAGATAATATGTTATTGTTGGAAAAAATGGTATGCCCATGAAGGATGAACCGAACTCAATCGGTCAAGGTGTGAACCAAGATCGTGGGTCGAAACCAATTGAGAAGAACTAAATCCGGTTGGTCAATGTATGAATCGAGACCGTGAACCGATACCAATTGGTAAACATAATTGAGTTAGGAATAAAAATAGGCTCATAAGGCCCGTTAGGCCCACGAACCCGATTGAGGCCTATATAAGGAGCCTTGCTCCTTCTATTCTCACAACACAAATACACACTCCAAAGAGAGGGAGAGAGAGAACTCTCCACCGGGAGAGAACGAGGCTCGGCCTTCTGTCCCGAGTCCTGCACAAATTACGTGTGACATCTAGACTGCGAAACAGTCGAACACTCCTGTTGACATTTCAACCGTGGTTTGCTCGCAAGACCAACATAAAATTGGTCATGTTCCACTGCTAGCTTTCACTGAAATCGAGATTAATAAGTCGAGCCTATTTATTGTACTATTTATTAGTTGACCGGTATGCGATTCCTTTAGTTATCAATTAGATTTGATTTGTCTAAGAGATTTTCTTTTTTGGATGATTTCTTTGTTGAGTTTGATTGAATGAATTTTGATTTTTAGTATTGGCATTTCGAACTGTAGCATTAATGATTAAATTTTTCCATTTTATTTTTATTTTAAGAAATTTTTTATCGTCATAGTTCATAACTGATTATTATTACTTACAAATTTATTATATTTTTTTTATATATCCAATAATGTAAATTCTATTATGCTAGTTGATAGATAATAGAATGGTAAGTGAAGCTACAGTGAGCTGAGCTTCTTGTGATGTGTTTTAACACTTGCACTAACATATACTAGTTTTGGCATTAATGCACCTAATATCTCTTTATTTTTTCAATAGAAAGGAACAATCTTGATTTTTAGAATTATAATAAATTGATTGAAAAATTTGTGACCCAATTCACCAAACAGTAAGAAATGGGCCAACAAAATCTTTTTTTTTTTACATGAAAAAAAAGAAGTGGGAATGTCCAGTAGGTAGAATAATCCTGTTGTGTGTGACTATGCATGTTTAAACTGGAAAATACCCTACCTGCTACGGAATGTTCCTTAGAGACATAACTGAAACCCGATAACGGACTTGGACCCGCACATGAGTGAAATTACCGTACTATCATACTAAAAACAAATGAATTAAACCTGAATAATCTAACACTAATACAACACAGACCTGAATGACAACTAAAACCACCCAAAATTATGCCGCTCCCTCAAAAATTTAAATCCACACCACATATATTGAGATCAACATGTCTCAACAGCTCGGCTACCCTTAAGGGTCAACAAAATCGCGCACCATGATGTTAAAAAGAAAGTAATGGAATGTGTATGGATAAGGTAGGGATAAGGTAGCAAGTGAGATCCATCCAATGAAAACAGCACAAATATAACACATCACCAATCACAACCACAAGTCTGTGAGCAATACATACTCCTTTTAGCTTACTCACAAAATCAACACCTTCTTCTTTTATTACATAACATATTGTATACTCCACTCACTTTTAAAGAGCCTTTTTTTTAACAAAAACACAGAATCTAAAAAATGGCTACCACAACTTCTCCAATGGCCAGCCAGCTGAAGAGCAGCTTTGCCTCTTCTATAGCAAGAGGACTTGCTGTCCCGAAGGGCATTTCTGGTGCTGCTTTTAGAGTCTTACCCAGCAAGAGAAGCTTCACTGTCAAAGCCATTCAATCAGAGAAGGTATGTTAATTTCTTTTTTGTAAAGAAAAAGGTATGCATTGGCTTATCAATATATAATTGTGATGGTGTTTTTTTTGGTCGAGCTCCAATCCAACACCGGAGGCATTAACGCACACACCCAACTTCAGCATGCAGCCGGTTCGAACCCAGGTGGCCAAAGCCACGCCCTGAGTATCACCAGTTGGGTTACAAGCCCTCGACATTGTGATGGTGTTACATGTTTTGTTATTTCTACTGTGACATATACTTGAAGTGACGATAAATTTTTTATCCTCTTGTATATATTTGTGAGAACTTGCTAGTGTTAGTCAAATGCAATGAAGTATATAATGAAACTAAGTTATATGGATTTTCTATTCTTTTAAGTGTTAATTCAGTTTCTGCAGTGATTGCTTATTGTTCTGGTCAGATTAGTTGAGCTGATACTGTGTAATTCATCTGATTTTGATATATTTTCTGAAGTATATTAGTTATGTGTTTGTAATTGTAGCCAAATAGTTGCAGATGTATGATTTGGTTGGATATGAATTGAGCTTATGTGTATTGAACTTAGGCTCGGTACTTTAGCAATAACTGGAGTTTCCTGGCACTGATAAATATGTTGAATGGTGCAGTCATCTTACCAAGTGATTCAACCCATCAATGGTGATCCCTTCATTGGAAGCCTTGAGACTCCAATTACATCAAGTCCATTGATTGCTTGGTACCTCTCAAACCTACCCGCGTACCGGACAGCAGTCAGCCCTCTTCTCAGGGGAA
>CAODLS010989314.1:0-12019 GCA_948243855.1 Flueggea neowawraea | reverse complement strand
AAGTCACGTACGTCAGACATATAAGACAAGATGAAGATTGCAGTTCAGAGGATATTTGTTTGAATTTCACGTGGATCGAGACAAACAGATGAAGCAACGGTCAAGTATTGATCATTCACGTACGCAAGCTTACAAATTCACATACGTTACATTGAACCAAAGTATGTGAGATGAAATTTCAAGTACGTGAGATGCTCCGGACTGAAAACAGAAGCTACTGGATGGTTCAGACATAGAAGTCACGTACGTCAGAAATTGTTAACGTACGTGAACTGGGGATTAACTATGATCAACGTACGTGTATGTACTTATCACGTACGTGTGACGAATATCAAGTCAGGTAACATACATAAGATTCAGGTCACGTACGTGAGAAGACTCTGACAGTGTATTAAATGCGCATCATTTAATACTACAACGGCTACATTACATCCCACAACGGTCTGAAATCAATAAAAGAGTATAAATACATGCTTGGGAGACCAGAAACATATAACAAAACATCTGAACATTGAATTCTAACAACTACCAAGCATCAAAACATTGAATTTCTCTTTTATTGATACAAGTGTATTTGCTATTCAAATTCATTCTTCATTTACTTGTATCACTAGCTTTTAATCTGTTGGTGAGTGTTTGTAAACACTTTTGAAAAGAGTGATTGTGAGAGGGATCAATGGTAGATCCTTAGGTTGGTTTTTGTTCTTGAATCGAAATCAAGAAACGTGTAAGAATTCTCACTTAGTTAGAAAGTGAAGTTGCAATCTTTGAGAAGATTGATAGTGAAAATCCTAAGTGGTGATACTTAGGTAGTGGATGTAGGCATCGAGTTGGCCGAACCACTATAAGTTCTTGGTGTTTTTTCATTAATCGCAATAGTTCTCGAAGAAAATTCAAAGCTTCAATTATCACACTATTCAACCCCCCTTCTAGTGTGATTGTCGACTCTACAGAAGGTGGTACAATGCACGTTAATGACAATCCATTCAAGGCTGTGACTGCTAGAGTTCTTGCAAGGCGCGTTGAATTGTTATCAAGTTACGCATAACTCAATGGTGCAAAGTACAACGCACGTAGAGAGATACAATGCACGTTGTACAAGGTGACGTCATTTAAAATAGAATATTTCATTATCTCACAATGGCTACTTCGAGGCTTCAATGTCTATATCTTTAAGAATGACTGTAAATAGACTTCCCTGGATATAAGAGAAGCAAGAGAGACATTTGCTAAGACTTGCTATTCACTTTCTCTCTCACTTCTATCTTTCTAACCCATTTGATCTATTTACTTGCTATCTTACTGTTGGGTTTGAATGAGCTTTAATTTACTATATACTTGGGTTAAATTTGTGACAAGCAAGGTTGTTTACTTGGAGTAGATATGTTTTACTGTTGTGCCTTAGAAAAATAAGAGTGGTTGCTAGTGAGCCTTAGAAAACTAGAGTTGGGTTTGACTTATTGATCCCGGAAAAACAAGTAGCTCGATTTGGCTTGTTGATCCCGAAAAAACAAGTGGTTAGGTTTGCTAGTTGAGCACGCAAAAACTAGTGGTTAAGATTTTTTAGTTGAGCCCGTAAAAACTAGGGAACCAATTTTCTTGTTGAGCCCGCAAAAACAAGGTGTAAAGGCTTTTTGTTGATCATGCAAAAATAAGGTATAACGATTTTTGCCTCCATCCGCAAGTGAGGTTGATAGTGGATTGAAATTCTCTAGTTGAGGCTGGAAGAGTGGACGTAGGTCAAGATGACCGAACCACTATAAATATTGGGTTTTGATTTCTCTCTCCCTACTCTCTTTACTTTGCCTTGCGCTTGCATTTAATTTATATTATTGTTGAGTGTGGATTGGATCTTTAGAGCTTCTACATTTACACTTTGATTTAAGTTTGAAAGAAAACTTTGTTATTTGTTTTAGTTTGCAAAAGATTTTCAACAAAGTTTTTAACTTGTTAAAAATTCAATTCACCTCCCTCTTGGATTACCATTCCATTGCTCCCTACTGAGACTTACTGTTGTAAATGGTAATATCTATAGAAATGACATCTATCTTCATAAAAAAATTTCTGATTGTTAAGTAGAAGGCTACAAGGTGATATGATTAAACACAAAGTAGACAAATGTGACTGTTTATAGTTGGTGATGCATCAAAAAGAATTTTATTAGTTTAGCATATGCAAAATATGAATACTCATCAAGCTATGACCATGTTTATAAAAGAGCTTAGCAGCAAGCAAGAAGGCACTAATCATCGTCCAATCAAATACATATCGATTATGTCTCTGGATTTTCTTTAAATCAGTTGCCATTGGTTTAGTTTTGCTTTTAGTAGTTTATTTTGTAAATATGAAAACGACACTTTTCTAAGAAACATTGATATTTTAATTGGTTTTTAAATTTTGAAAAAACAAAAGATTTCATCAACATATATTCTAAAATGTTTCATCTTAATGCTTGTTTTATAGCATTTTATCTCTTTTTTGTTGAATTTTTGACTTAGTTTTACAATTATATGCATGAAAGATCTATTTTTATTGTTTGTTATTGTGTCACAGCTTCAAATCTTTTATTCTCCTACATACTAGATAAAGTATGATCTCAAACACAATAAACTTAAGTTCTATTGGTGAATATTAAAGACGTTTTTTTTATTTGTTTGCACGATATATTTCATATTATTGGCAAATTAGTTACATTTACTATTCAAGATAAAACTTAAGAGACTACTATAGTTAGTCAAATTGGTGATCTAACTCAATAAAGATATAGCTAATTTTAGTTTTAGAAAACTTGCTAAAATTAATTCCTATCAATTCTTACTAATTGCACTAAATTTTTTGAAAGGCAAATGCATTTTTTTTTCATAACCTATTAATTCAAGCAAATATAATTTATATAGTTGGATATGTAGTTAAATTTTAAGGATTAATCAAGAGAGCAAAGAGGCACAATAGATACAATTGGTCTCGAAGCTATTTCATAGCTCATACTTTTATCCCATGAAATAGTCAATGGATTACATGAAGATAAACATAAATACCAATAAGCAAAGATTTTTATACAACTAAATTTTATATAAAATGCCCTATATTGATTCAAGTTGATGATTTTTAGTCAAGAATTGAAGTTCAGGGGAGTTCAATTTGAGTAGAAAGAAGTAGCACAATGCAAAAACACATTGCTCATGCATGCTTATATAACCAAAGAATTTTCATTTAAACTTAAAACAATGTTTATGTCAATATAATGTTTTACAAATTGTTAAACTTAAAATGCTTGTTAATTCACATTTTACACTTTATTGATCATATATAATGCAGTAAAAATCAGAAAAATAATTTGTGATTTTATTTTGTTATAATGCACATACCATATATGTCATAGTGCATCATTAACAACATCATAGTATGTGTTCAACTTGATTGTGATTCTAATGAACATTTAGATATGCAAATCTTATCGGATTTTCACGATTCTTGTTCCTATACATTCCTATGTTAATCTTCTATCAAACCATGTAAAAAAATCCAGAATTGAATCCAAGCATTCTCCTGAAATCGCCGAAAACCACAGCAACATCAATATAAACCCTAATTTTGACCATTGTCACTTCAAATCCAAATATCTCCAAAAATAATAAACATAAAAATCTTAATAAATACTCTCCTGAAACCTTATAAAATTATCTAAAAACTGAAAAAAACCACATTAAAATCCGTTGACTAAAGCTCAAATTACAAACAAATCAATCGAGCATAAAAGCACACCTAAAACTCCAAAATTCCATCCACCCATCCCAATCCCCCAATTCACTCCACCCCTAGCTCACATTCTGAACCGTAGATACTGAAAAATCCAACGGTCCATATTCAAACTCCAGAACCGCAGCGATCCGTGTGATATGGCTCTCCACCAATCAAATTTCACCATTCAGATACCGTCTTCTTCACACTCGACTATTTAAATCCCCACATTTCCGTCATCCTCACAGCCCTCTCGCAATTACACAAATTCATAAATCTCCACCGTTACCACCATCACTTCTAGATCGGATCAGCTCTAATCCGTCGTCACATTCATTTCTCCAATGGCCACCGAGGAACCTGTCGTCGCTGTCGATGCCAATCCGGAGTCCGCCCCTACTGAACCGGCGGCCGAGGAGAAACCGGCAGCCAAGGGTGGAAAATCCAGGAAGACGAGACCGACCAAAGCTAAGAAAGCTTCTAATGCTCCGAAGAAGCCACGTAGCCGTAACCCTCCATCTCACCCTCCCTACGAAGAGGTATAAGCTTGAAATTTAAATATTTTTCTATTAGTTTCTGATTTGAATTTCGGTTAATTTGATGCTGAAATGATCCGGCGTGGTTTTGCAGATGATTAAGGATGCGATTGTGACATTGAAGGAGAGAACAGGATCGAGTCAGTATGCGATAACCAAGTTCGTTGAAGAGAAGCAGAAGAATTTGCCTTCGACCTTTAAGAAACTATTATTGCATCACTTGAAGAAGCTTGTTACAGCTGGTAAGTTGGTTAAAGTCAAAGGTTCATTCAAGCTTCCACCAGTCCGTTCCTCCGCCGCCAAGCCAGCTGCTGCTGCTCCGGCGAAGAAGAAGACTGCTGCTGCTGCTGCTAAGCCGAAGTCGAAAGCTAAGGCTACGGCCAAGAGTAAGGAAGCTAAGCCGAAGCCGAAGGCCGCTACAGCAGTTAAGTCGGCTGCCAAGTCTAAGGCTGCTGCCGCCAAGACCAAGCCGAAGCCAAATCCTAAGCCAGCTGCCAAGAGCAAGGCGGCTGCTAAGCCGAAGCCAAAGGCTACTCCTGTGAAGGCGAAGGCTGCTGCTAAGACAAAGGCTCCGGCTAAGCCGAAGGTGGAGAAGAAGCCGGTAAAGGTGGCGAGAACTTCGACGAGGACATCTCCGGGGAGGAGAGCGGCTGCTGCGGCAACTAAGGCGGCGCCGAAGAAAGCGGCTCCAGTGGCTAAGAAGGCTTCTAGAGGTGCAAAGCCGAAGAGTGTGAAGTCGCCGGCGAAGAAGGCTACAGGGAAGAGAGGGAGGAAGTGAGGATTGAAAGGACTGTAGGGAGAATAGATGGTTTTGTAAATTTAATGGTATTTGTGGGTTTTAATTAGGTCCAATGTATGTATAACAACCTATCGGGAAGAACATTATATGACATCGGATCTTAAATTCTCTTTTTTATGAGGTTTTTTGTTTTAATTTTTTCAGTTTAGAGGTTTGAAACAGTGTAGTAGATGTAATGTTCAGTTACATGAATAATTAATGAGATCAGCTTAGTTCTTGTTTCTTCATTCTCATCAGCAGATATCGTAATGCTTGCTACTAATTTTAGTCAAAATGCTCTCCAAGCTACTGGTTCGACTTGTTTCTAGGGTTTGTGGAAGTTTGTTTACAGGAAAGAGAAGCTAGGGTTTCAATTCATCGTCTTCTGCCAACGATGTTTGGAGAATTCTGTGTCGTTGGCATGACTAGAAGGTACATTCATGTGGCACGCTACAATGTAATAGATTCTTCCTTAGCATCAGATTACCAAAATTCTTATCACATTTTGGTTTCGTAAGTAATGGTCCAAGTCTTGCTAACATGTGAGATGGGTATGTTAGGCATGAATGTAACTTAGGGATTTTGTTTACAAAATTCTTGGGGACATGGAATGATGAGTTACTCTGCTAATTTCTGCTCCATTTTGCAGTACTGGTCCATTTGTGAGGCCATTGTCACCTTGTTTTGGGTGTGCTTATCAGCTTTTCCTATCTGCTGTTTTTGAAAGCATGTATAACACACCAAATAGAAGAAGACCTACAAGGATAAGAAATGCAAGTTGGTGAATTAACGGATATATAATTTTATATACTGCAAATTATGCCAGGTTGATCCGGGATGTTATTTGTTGTGTTCAGACTTGGGTTCCTAGTTTGGTGAATCTGCGTTTATATTTGTGATTGCTTATGATTTACGCTTACTTTGATCCTTGTTTGTTATTGTGGATGCTGGAGGTTTTGAGAGTTGAACTGTTCGGTCTTAGTATCAAGCTCATAACGTTATCTTCAGCTTTGGAAGGAAGTGCCAGGGATCCATTTTTGTGCACCCTTAGCAGCTTCTCCTATAGGTAAAGTTATTTAAATATAATCCAGGTTGTTGCTTTTATCAAATCTTATCATACTCATGAACCTGCTTGGATATTTTCATTGATGCAGATAGAGGTCAGGCCAACAAGGAAGGTAAAAGTCGATGCATACTTCAGTAAGTGTCTACTCGTGCATGACCTAAGAGTAAGTTGGTTGGTTCCGCAGCCAGACATGAAACGCCGGTATGTTTACTTTGATCTGAAACATCTTGTCATATCTTTTTTTCCCATTATTCAAATTGGATTTACTATCTGTTGAAGTGCCATTCCTCTTTATTCTAGATGTAAGATGCTAGATTATATGTTCTGCTATGCTGAAGGTCAACTTCAAAATTAAATTTAACTCAGACGTTTTTTTTTGAACCGAAATTTAGGTGAATAAAGAAGGTGATCAGTGTAATCAAAGTTCATTTCGAAAAGAGGTAATTATTTTCGAAACATATACTATTTGGCTCATATCTGGATTGTGTTGTGAAGTAATGCTTGAACCAATATTGTTCTTGAAAATGCTTCAGATTTTTGTGCTATGCATTTTTGACATTTAAAAGTTTCAAATTTTTGCAAGTGCTGATGGTAGCTTCCCCACTTTGTTGACATTCTTGATTTACTGATGTTGAATTGTCTGTCAGTCCTATCTGTATTTGGTAGTTTCAGTTTGCTTGTATTTTAAATTGAATTGAATGTGGTCTGTAAATTTGATGTTTCAATTTATTAGGACTTTCATTGGCATTGATTGATTATCGATGCATTATAATTTACTATATAATGACAATAATTTAATGTGGTTTGATATGGTAACTTGAAATGTAATCCGGATGACCGCTTCGTGCATTTTATTTTGGTGATCAATACGATGATGTTCTTGAATGGTGATTTTATAATTTTCTTTCATGGTGCTTAAAATTTTATTCATTGTCAATGTATTGATTGCTGGACAATCAGATGGAAATTTGGAGATACTTAAGATTATTCGATTCCCATTTAAGAATGCATTGTTAATTTCGATACGTTAAACAACTTGGAAGGTTTTAATAATGTTGGTCGATACTGCTTTCTTTTTTGGGTAACTTCTTTACGCGCTTACTTTCTCCTTGGTTGTTATAGATGGGATGAAGGTAAATGCTTGACAAATTCTTGACTTGTACCTAGATGGTTTTCTTTGTTTCTAGAGAAAGTAGGACCATAATCTGGATGAATATATAAACAGGGGCTTATAACTGTATTTTTTTTCTCTCTAATCATGTTACCAGATTTAGATGCTTAATCCTTGCCAAAAAAGGAATCCTAAGCTGAATTCTGGTTTGCAGCTATCATAATTGTCGATTTGTTGTTTTATTTTATTCTCAGTTTCTGATAGGATGATTGCTTTTCAAATATAAAGAACGAATCTCTTTGGATCCTTAAAGTTGTGGTTGACATATCTCATCTGTCTATCAGACCTCTAGAATTTTTTTCTTAGCCATTTGATATTTGTGATTGTATAGTTTAGTGTTTGACGAGGATTGACAAACAAATTGATGTTTTCTGATATCTGGACTTCATTATTGATCATTCCTTGTATTTATTCAATTCATATGGTTTCTTGTTCTGGTTGCCGCGGGGAAGCTGAAACACGTTTCAATAAAGTGATAACATAACATGTTTTCATTTTGATTTTATTCTATATGCATGAAACATTGATCTTTGTGATGCAAAAGTAGTTGAAATATGGAAATTTGACACATAATTACTTCATTGTCGAATAGTGACCCACGGAGTATTGAGTGTTGCTTCGTTGGCAAATAATGGAAAATGAACTGTCAAAGATGAGTTACATCTCATGCCCTAAATGTCTACCGACAGAGGAACAAACACTTCTGTCCCCATTGGTCATCTTCCTTTGTAAATATCATCATTCATCTTGGCCGTTGACAAAAAAATAAAAGAATTTCGTCACTCTGCTTCTGAGCAGTGTATATGAAGGATTAGTAGTTCAGTGATGTTATGTTTCGTAGCTTGTTCATGGCTAAACCTGGTTGTTGAACCTGAAACCACCATTAGAGTTACTCCCTCTGGATATGCTGGCTGTACTTATCTTTTGTTTTTAATTAATCCAGAGAACATTGTTTTCCCATTTTTTGGTTTCTTCCTGCATTGTATGCCTGTGATGGCTTTAGATAACTCTGTGTTGCCTCTGATTGTATAATGCAATGGTATTGCTCCAAAAGATCGTTAGATGTTAAAGAGAGAAACATGTCTTATCTGCTGCAATGAATTCAACTGAAAATGACTTCACCCATACGGGAACCTTGCTCTACGACAAATCCAGTTTAAAGTAAAATTATAGGTCGAAATTTTGGGGAATATTTGTTTGACATTTAAGATGCATATGGACTCATGATTTAATAATTATTTAGTAGTCTTGATGCTTTGAATTGTTATATTTTATCCTTTTTTTCCCAATCCACCTCTAACACTATGTCCTGTTATTTGTGGCAAAATATTTTTCCCGATGTTCTTAAAGGCAATATGGGTACCTGTTTGTATGATAATTTTCCAATTATTTCATGGACTTGTTCATTGTCCTTCAAGTACCCTGTCATGATTTGCTCCTAACTGTACTGTTATATTTTTTAAAATATTTATAGTGAGTTCCTATATGTAGTAATTAACATCTTTTCTTTCTGAGAGCATCACAGACATGTGTGCGCACATATTCTGTTTCTCATGGCATGTTTTGGTTTCGCATGACTTGAATGTTTACACATGTTTTGATTGCTCTGCTTTTCTATCACAGAAATGGTCTGCTAGTATCACCTCTGACTTCTCATAGCACCTGAACTGCGTCAGCCTTCAATATGTAAGTGTCCTTTTGGAAAGAATGATCCAGCCACATCCAAGTTTTATGTTTTTCTTTGCTAAGGATAAAGAATGGACAGTTTTCGAACAAATCAATGTGCTTAGCAAAGAATGATAAATTTCTATTGGTGAAATTTCTTTTTTCTTTTCTTTTTCTGGTATGAATAAGCTCAAGTTGGTTTTGTCTGTTGACACTTAGTTTCTATTGATTAAACATTGCTTGTTTAGGCTTGTAGACAAAAAAGGGGAATAAAAGTTATCTTGAACTCAACTTTTGGCTCATTTTTAGTGTTGGTTTGGATGTATTACCAAGTTCGTTATAGGAGATGTTTTCCTTTATAGTATTATTTTGTGTATAGATACAGGCATATGAATGTACTTTGAATTAATGTGAGCTCTTGACATCATTTCCATGTCAGACAGTCAAGTACAACTGAAGTACAACTGTATTGTGTTTTTCCATTTGATAAGTACTTATGAAAGCTCTTGATACATAGTAGAACTCTTCTAAAATTTGCAGGAACCATGTGAGCCACTCTATTTTTTTCTTTTATTGAGTGCAAGGTGTGATTCACTAATGTCAAAATTAACAGATTCCTATGCTCGTGTTGTGTGTAGACAGAATGAGTACTCAGTACAGACGAAGGAACTAATAGATTCATACCAAGATCCAGCATTACACTTCAGCAATTACCCTGCAATGGCGCACCTTTTACTTAACTTTTTTGATTCTCATAACGGCTGGTGAATGACCTTTTTTTTAATTACTAATTGGCAATTTCAGTCGGGGCTGGAAACAAAAGAGGCAGCAAGACTGAGAAATTGGAGGTAAGCCGGCTTTGTTTCATTTTTATCTAGTTATTCATTAGTAATAATAGAGATAAAGACTAAAAAAAGTAATCATGGAAACTGCATATGTTTGATGTAGTGAAACAGCTCTCTGAATATTATATGAACAATAGAAAACAAGAAAACTAAACAGAGAAAAGAATGTGAGATTAAGGCAACAGCAGTGTGGGACAAATGCTAAATAGCCACTAAAGAGCACAGATTTGAGGGATGATGAACTGAGGATTGTAGTTAGGACATGGGAGAAAAAGACTACTGCCATAATTTTACTTTATAACAGAACAAAGTGACTGTTACTTGGACTGGTATTCTGAATTGTAAAGCTTCTGTTTGAAATTTACATCCTCTTTTCTGTGCTTGTTGATTTCAACTTTATGTGTGTATGGCACTATTGCTTCTTTTTCTGTTTGTTAGTTCTTGTTATATCCTTTATTTTATTACATATGGAGTTTCCAATTTGGTTACAATAGGAAAACTCTTGCACTTGATGTTCATTTTTCTAAAATATTTTATTTGTGAAGATGTATAATCACATACAGTCATTTATGAGTGCAAGTATGTAGTTTTCTGTCAACAGATGGAGTAAACAAGTTTAGTGTCATTAATCTTTGTTGCTTATGTGCATTCATTTTCACTATTGAAATTTGAACTATTTCAAGACATTGATAACTTTCTGTGTGCATTGGCATGTCAAGAAAACTCATTGTAGATTATTTATGTTTCAGATGTGTTGGCTCCTTTTAATTATTTTGAAAATCTATCTAGCTATTTTACCTAAAAAAAGAAAAAAACTTAGCGTATCATTTTTGAGTTTTTGCTCAGTAAATATTAATTAAACATTGCTGCATTATTATTTGATGTGTTTTGACCTGAAATTTTGCTAAAAAAATAAAATTAGTGTAGCCTGAAAAAAAAAAGAAATGAAAAGAAAGGAAAAAAAAGGCTAAAAAAGAGATTTGGCAGAGTTTAGTACAACTTATAAAAGTACTCAACCATATGGATTGTGAAGAATAAAACACTTATCCATTGATCTTTAGAATATGATGATAAAACTTGCTGCTCTTCTGCTTGAACTTTGAATTTTATCGTTTTGATCTTTCAACTCTTTGGATCGAATACTTCAACTCTTTTTGAATATTTAACCTTGAAGGAGATAGCACAATGTCTTTCCAAATTGAACCCTCTACACAAGCTGGGTTAGGGGACTTGTAAAGTTCATATATTGATTCTGCTTCCTCGTTCAAGCTGCCCACTCTTTTTAAACAATCTATTTCATCTGGATCAACCAACAGAGTCTTGTCTCTTTCTTTCCATCCTATCAACTTCACAGTGGTTATCTTGTGAGTAATTTGTTGAAATCTTAGTCTTGAAAGGAAAAAATCTCAGTTGATAATCCATTATTGCTCCACAGACTATAGCTCTAAGATGATTCTGTGATTAAATTTATTTGAAATGTAATTTATTTCTAACTGTGATGTGTTAGGAATGTAAAGGAGGGTTCTACATGTTGCAAACCAGCAGTCAGAGTCATGAAAGTTTTGATGAATTATGGCACTAATTATCCCCAGTTTCTCTGCGTCAAAGAAAGGTCCAAAACCTATTAACTTCCTAGCAGTGAATCTTCAAAAATAACTATGATAAAAAAGAAAATTAAAAAAAAGAAATTGGTCCAAAATTTCCACGTAAGATATGTGACTTTCATTTCAGGTCATTGTGTCATATTTTGTTTCATTTAATTGAACTCTTGAAGTTACTGATGCTTGCTGTATGAAATAGATTTCATGCATAAGAATATTTTAATTTAATTAACCTGAATGCAGATTGAGAAAGGATTGTTTCATACCTTAGGTGGCCCTTCTAAAGCATTGGTGCAATACAACCTTGCATTGTCGACAAGCTGGCAGTATGTAAGAAATGCATTTGCAAATCTTTTGTGGGATTTCAATTGTGACTGCACTCTTACTGCTCGTCTACAGATTATAGCTCTCCTGCTCAAATGAACCATTTTTTGCAGTATGTGATGAAGATTATTATTTTTTAAGTTTTTACTATTTTGTAGTTGATTTGTAGAAAATGAAAGCAATCAATTTCTTGTATTGCAGAATACCTTATGCCTCTGACAACTGCTAAATATGCATCACAAACAACCCCGACGAGTTCTATCCTGTATGGTTTCCTTTTTTTGGATCCTTC
>CAODLS010989120.1:0-18714 GCA_948243855.1 Flueggea neowawraea | reverse complement strand
TACAGTTTGACGAATTTTGATAGTTCAGTCATATTTGTGTTTGTAACTTGTACTTGCTGTAATATCGTTGTTATATATGCAAATGTTGTTATATGTTACAGAGTTATGTAAATATATGTTATATAGGTATGGGTGTTACATTTGTATTTTCATGCTTTATGTGTGACTCAATGTTCTGATATTCTCTGAATTCATGTCAGAGAATATTCCCTTTTTGAAGTTTTGACACGCTGTAACAGATTTTGGCTTTGCTTCAATCACATGCCATCTCCATCTTCGTGCGTTGTATTTGCCTTCTGCGTGCGTTGAGCTTTGCTTTAATGATCACGTCTTTTCTCATCAATGCACACACCATTCATCTCAACGTGCATGCATCTATGCGCATTGGCTTTCTCCTCATCAATCTGGATGCTCGTCAACGTGTGTTGCACCAACTACTGCATGCGTAGAGAAAGATTTGATGCTTTTTGCCTTCACTGCCATACAAGTCTATGCACTTTGTAGGCTATGCTGTGTGCGTAGGAAATAGCTATATATCCTTCAACGTGCTTTGGTGACTCATAAGGTGCTTTATGGCTGCATATGAGTAAGTCTGCAGCTTTGCACCTATTTCATCGATGTTTTGCATTCATCATCACCAAAACTGAACTCAACATCAGAGCGGTCTCCATTCGAGAAGGTTTAACAACCTTGGAGAAAATATCTACCTTAACAAAAATGGAGTTCGGTCATTCATCCTCATTTCAAGCCATAGCTTCCCACTCGCATCCATGTCTGGTTGACACACATATATGTGCTTAACGGTACATTAGGCAATTCTTATTCTTAATGTCCATGCACTTTATTTGTTTTAGTTTTAATGTTTATATTTGCTTGATTTTGCATATTATGATGAGTTTGATGTTCATTTTTTTGTCACATACATAGTTTTTGAAATAGATAGGGGGAGAATACTTTTTTATATATGTACAAATTGATTTTGAAAGGAGGAGTGTAAACTTGTTTATTTTTAAAATCTTTTTGATGATTACAAAAAAGGGAAGATGAGTATTGAATGAATTTTTTTATGTCCTTAAAATTTTGCATGATGATATAAATTATTGTGCATGATTATAATCTATTTACAAGGATAAAATCCTTGATCAAATTTGTTGTCATTAATGTAACATTAAAATTCATGAAGGTTTTGTCATCATCAGAAAGGGGAAGATTATTGGACTAAGGGCAATTCACATTTAGATCTTCATATGTTTTGATGATGAATAAAAATTGGTAAGTTAGCTAGAAAAGTACAATGTTTAATAAGATGGCTAAAAGATGCAATTGTTGGGATAAAACAAATGTTACTCGAGTAAGATTCATACTCACTAGAGTAAAAAATGTTCTAGAAGTATAATGTAATGAAGTTGTTGAACCAAGGGTAGATTGTTGAACCAATGTCAGTTCAAATTAGATCTTCATATGTTTTGATGATAAACAAAAATTGGTAAATAAGTTAGCAAAGTACAATGTTCAATAAGATGGCTAAAGGATGCAATTGTTGGAGTAAAACAAATGTTACTCAAGTAAGATTCATTCTCACTTGAGTAAAACATGTTCCAGAGCTATAATGTAATGAAGTTTTCACTCGAGCAAGTTAGAATTCATTCAAACAAGTAGAAAACTCAGAAACATCACTGGATAGGGAGTTACTCGAGTAAAAAAATAATCTTACTCAGGTAATCGTAGTAACAAGTGTGAACCATGGGCCATTTATGGTATTGAAATAGTGGGATTTGATTATAACGGTCAAAATTCAGCATTCACTTAAGTAGAAATAAAATTACTCAAGTAAGTTACATATGGTAGAAAATCAAGCATCAAATACACTCAAACTGCTAGATTATTAACCCCAACGGTCATATGGGCAAGAAAGAAGATAAATACATGAAGAAAAGGTAGAGAATGCATGGATAATCATTGGTGTTCACATTTTTTCTCTTCTCAACTCTCACACAAATCAACCAAAGCAAGACCGAAAATTCCACAACAATAAAAACAGAATGAGAACATATCCTTATAAGTTACAAATGTAATTAGCTTATTGATTAAGTGAATTCAAAGTTCACATCGTTTGTTAGGACATATGAACTAAATTGAATAAGAATTTCTAACTAAGGAACTAGCCCATAATTTTACAGAAAAACGTATTTGGTATTGACATAAATAAATTTAATATTATGTAGATCCTAAAAAACTGAACAATCGTAGATTAGGAGCCTAAAAGTTGTCAGTGCTCACATACATGGGAGATGCATGCGAGTATAAAATGGATATTATATTCATATGTGTATTATATGAGTTGTGCTCATAAATGTGCTCTTGATATGATTACTTGGACAAAGTGGTGAATCGTTGAATTTACGTGATATATGCTGTAGATTGAGAATCTTCATACAGTTTGCTATATGTATATGTTGAAAATGCTCATTGTTTACATGGAATGGAATCATTTTACATGTACATTGATGATCAAATATTTGATATGTTGATGCATTCATAATGGTCTCAATAAAGACGTTGTAGCCATCATGCTTTAGTATTCGCGAATTATATAGGAAACTTTCGGTCATACAGGAGACTTTTGGGTTATACAAGAGACCCGAAAATAATGTACAGAAAGAAAGGTATGCAGCTGAATCGTGTTGAATTAAGAAAGCATATCATTTTGTTGAAGTTACTTGGAACTGAATTCACAGATATCATACTTCATGTTTAATCTTGTTTACAATTTAATAAGCATTATTTGTTCACAATATGCCAATTCTGTTCTCATTTTACAGCAGTGGTAAAGAAGCCTCGATTTAGTTTTCATGCTTCTATGTTTGAATCACGTTTGCTATCTCAGGTTAACAATATGGTTAGATATTTTAGTAATTACAGTGTCATATAGTTGAAACAATTAAATTATTGTTTCATTTTAAATATGTTGAAAATGAAGTGAATCATGACTTGTGATTATTTTATTTATTATATTGCAGCGTATAGAAGTTGTTGTTTTGCTCATTTTGCTATCAATGCTGCTTTTATTTTGCCAATGTTAGTACTTTTGTTAGGATTTAATATGAACCATTATCCTTTTTGATAGATATGTTATTCAAATAGGAAAATGAAAAACAAAAAATAATTTTTATTTGTATATATTTTGTGAGGTTCTTTTAACTGAATTAATTGTAATGACGATATATGAAATAAAATTAATATTTGTACAATAGTATTTTACATTTATAATGTTTTGATTAATGTAATGTGTGTTTATATCCAATTAAGCAAGTCAAAAAATTCAAATGGGAATAAGGTTAACAAGAAAGACATTTCGCCAAGAATAAACAGAATCGTACACAAAAATATCCTATAAGCTAGGAAAAATGACATTTATCCACGATTTAAGAAATCATAGACAAAGGAAACAATTACCTACGAAAAGATATCGTAGAGTAACAATAATTCTCTACGATTCTTTTCGTATGAAATTTGTTCATTTCTGTATGATTTGCAACAACCAACTCCGTATTTTGAAAATTTTTAGCTATGATAAAAAGCGTAGGCAAATGTTCAACATTTCTTCACGAAGTGGAAAAAATGTGGGCTATAACATTTATTTGGAATTCTTTATGTTTTGCCCTACGTTTTCTTTTCGTAGCAAATACTCATTGTCTAAGAAATAGGTACATTTTCCTAAGATTCTTCTGCGTAGAGAGTAGACAATGTTTTTGTAGTTAAACTATAGGAGATCATTTATTACCTCTATATTTATATGCAGAACAAGCTATTGTCATTTCTTATAAATTACCTAAATTCGATATTCACTTTGACCATCTATATTCATGCATAAATTTCCTTACCATCATATCTAGCTTGTACCACATTAGGTTTTTCTTCAGTTTGCACATATGGAGCAGTAGGCCTAGGGAAATAATTTTTTACTCTTCGCCTAGGAGTTTTTGATTGAGAAATTTTATTTACTTGAAAGTTAGATTGAAATTATCGTTCCAGTACTTTTATATTATATTCAGTGTCATTTTTTATATGTTTCTCAAAAACTAACATGTTCATAGAAGAATTTGCATTTTTAGACAAAGTTAATTTATCTTAGTTTGAATTTTTTTTCCAAAAATGCATCTTTAGAATTTAATTTTATTTTGTGTTGGCTTGGAATGTCTAACGGTTGAAAAAGAGGTTTCATGAGAACTCCTGATTCTAATGGGTTACCTCCATTTGTTCCTACAGTAGATAAAACATTTTCACTCCTATCCAATTGAGCAGCAGCAATGGATAAAAATGTGATTAGAATAATTATTTTCATGCTAAATAATTTTAACATCTTAGAAAGAGGGTGTTTTATTGCCATCATCATTAATAACGTTAAAAGGAGAAGCTATAACTTCAGTATTTTGGGTTGTAAATTTTATTTCTTCTAAAGGTGGATGAACAAAAGTAACAGTATTAGAAGTACTAGTCAAAATCCATTCTTTGGTTACCTTATTGTTAACAAAATTTTGTTTAAAGGAATCTTTTTTTTTCATTTTCACAACATATTTCAAGCCATTGGAAGAAGGGATTATTAATTTTTACTTGATTTAAATAATCGTAAATTTTTTCTGTAATAGCATCCCTTTTCCCCTTAGAAAAAGAATCGTGAAATCAATAAAATTTGTCACAGTTGTACAATTAAAGATATTCATTTCGTTAAAATTCTTTATCAATACTAAAGAGTTTTATAATCATATTTAATTGTGAATAATTTTCCATAATTCATCTAGAGGGAGACATTGGTGGACTTTGAGTTTGTTCATTTTGAGTGATTCAGTATATAAAGGTTGTGTAGTAGTCGATTATGAAAATTGACACTTTGAAGTTGAGTCGTTAAATTTAATTTACTAAAATTTGCAGAGATTTCAATACTAGAGGTTGATGGCCTAGAAGCAGCAAAAGACAATCTAGAAGGAGTATTAGTGGCAGCCATCGTTCCGGAACCGCCGGTTCCGGTTCATAAACCGGCGGTTCCAGTTCATTGAGAGTATGGAACCTGAACCAAACCGCCCAAGGCGGTCTGGCTGGTTTGGTTCTGGTTCCGATTCAGTTCTAATTTCAGGTTGATCGATCACCGGTTTTGGTTCCGGTTCGAATCGAATTTTTTTAAAAAATGTTGTTGCACTCAATTTTGGCCCTGATTTAGTTTGGTTTCGATTTGCAATTGTTAAATGTAATTGTGAATATAAATATTTTCTACCATATTTTAAATAAAAAACACTAATAAAAATTGAAGGGATTAAAATAATAATTTCATTAAAAAATAATTAAAACAAATATATAATACAATTACAAGTCATATTGTTACAAGGTTGGGTTGGGCTGGTTGAATTCGGTTTGCAATTGTTACAAGGTTGGGTTGGGCCGGTCGAACTGCTGGTTAACCGGCGGTTTGAAACACCGGTTTGAACCTGCAGTTCGACGGTTTTCCAAAAACATGGAACCTGAACTGGATCGTTGGGGGGACGGTTTGGTCGGTCCCTATCCCAGTTAGAGTTTTGGCCAGTCCAATTTAAGTCTGAACCTACAATCTTGTTCAGTTTTGCCCATGTCTGGGAGTATATGTTGGTGTAGAAGAAATAGGTACAGTTCCATTAGATTGTTGAACTTTTTTTTTTTTGAGTTCTTTAAATTCTTTCTATTGGGTTAGGTTTGATAAGATCTTGAAGTTCCCAAGTACCAGCTTTAGATAATTTATTCCATTTTAAACGTTTAGGGGTTTGTACTTTAGAATATAAATGATTTAATTTGTCCCAAAATTACAGTTTTCATTTTTTTTGTCAAATTTTGTTTAGATTTTGTATCTATAATTGTAGTCCTGACTTTATAATATATTCTCTTATAAAATAACAATAGGCATAGAATGTTCAGCAAAATCAATATTTCTAGATTTAATGTTTAAGGCATCTAAAATATTTTGATCAAATAAAGAAATAGAAAAGTTTGGAAAACAATTAAAATAAACAGGACCATTAGTAAGATTTGATTCAGCCATAGCAAGTAATGAATTAGTAAAATTTAAATGTCTAGTATCACGTAAACATAAAAATATAGGAACATATAATCCAAGTCTAAATAAAGGTTTAACAGCAATTTGCACCATACCGATATGCAAGAAATTATATTTTTTCTTATGTTGTTCTATTGCAGTACATGAAAATAATTTTAAAGATGCATGAGAATGAATTAAAGGAACAGTTTAAACTATTTGCTTTATGGAATATTTAGAAGAAAATTCAAAAGAACCAATTTTATAAATAGTATTTACATTTTGTTTAGGGATGCCCCGATGATGTAGCTGATGTTCTATTTGAGCAAGCAATATGTTTCACTAAAATCAACTTCCTCTATATTAGAGTCTTCCGAGTCTTCCGTAGAAGAAGAGAAACGAGAATTTTACATAGATAATGTTCTCAGAATCCAATCCATATAGGGCACATTTGACATTACAACATTTAACATATAACATATAATATTTTTAATAATTGATGATTAATAAATAATAAAAAAATAATTTAATAACATGTCTTTTAATAAAATATTAAATACTACAGAGGGCCAAACAAGCTCATAAAAATTATATAGGATAAACGTTACAAAGGGACAACTTAGTGGGTCCACCTAAGATATTGCTTTTAGGGCTGATCAACCCTATCTCCGGTTGATCAACACTAGACTCATTTGGCAACATAACATATAGCATATAACATGTTTTAATGATTGGTGAAAATGAATAGTAAAAAAGTAGAAATGTGGCTTGTCTTTTAATAAAATTTGTTATACACAGTATGCTATATGCTTGCAAAAATATGATATATTCTGTTGATGCCAAACAAGCCCACTATAAGTAGCTTGAAGTTCACAACTCAGACTAAGTGAGACTCTAATACTACTCAAATTATGTTTTTTTTTTGTTGGTTTTCATTTTTTTTGAAAATTTTATTTGGTTTTCATGTAAACCATTGTTTAAAAAGAATTCAATAGTTTAATAGTTCATTTTTGGTAATTTTATGGAAATTTCCTTGCTTCTTTTTTATGTACAGAAATTGGATACTTTAAGAATCATTTCAATTTTGTACGTGGAACAAGGAATAATGACGGCATAAATAACATTTTATAATTAATGTTCATGAATAAGAATTTTTATTGATATATTAAATTATTTTAGTTAATTAATATTTTTAAATTAAACCATAAGTTATCAAATTAAAAACTTAAACAAAGAAAAGGACAATGGGAAAAAAAATTTGAAACATAAGACAAATATGGGCATTCTAGGTTAGTGGAGCAGTTGTGTGCTAAAGGTTCAACTTTGTTGGGTGTGATTACCTGCATCACTTCCTACAACATGACACTTGCAAACAGGATGATTTGGCAGTGACATGAATATGGAATTACAAATATTTTGTGATGACGCCCGTACAAATCAGAAAGTTGAGATCATATGCTTCAAAACATATTTATATTTGACTTATTACAAAATATCAATCCCTGAGTGAGGTGACGTTCTATAGAAACCAGCTATTAGACGGCGTCAATGTGTAATATTGATTTTCTAGATATATTGTAGCATCTTATTTAAGTAGGCAGAAGAAACTAGTAAATCAAATTAGATGTTGCGCAACTGTTGTCCGAAGTTTCATATCGAATAAATGGGGAGGACATACATGTTTATAAGTATAAGACATGTCTACTTAACTAACCTAAACTTTAATTTCTAGGCTTAGTGGTTAGAAATTCATTAGTTTTCAGATGATACTTAAAGACAACGGCTTGTCTATGCTGAGTTGTGATAATTATGATTTCAGAGCAACTCAACATACAAACTTGAATGATAGTTATGTGAACCTTAATTGATGGCAATGATGGAACAAACCTCAACAGTTGAGTAGAAGATACTAAGTTTAAACGAATCTCACATCAACAAGTTGAGTATCGGTGAATCATATACTAACAAAATATTAGAGAGATTCTAGGCATCATGATTAAAAGACTTTCCAACAAGGACATAACAAATCTAAAAGAGTGAAAATTATAACATCTTACTTAAATAAACAGGTGAAACTAGTATGTCAAGTTAGCTGTTGTGCAAATGGTGAATACTAACGTGTGGTTTCTTAAATGGAGGTTCTAATTCTAAGGAGCATGAGCAGAAGGAACAAACATCTTCGGCAAAAGTTCGTTCATAGCCAAAAAGAAATCCAAGGTTATAGGGCCAATTGGAAGCTTACACACGGACAGGAATGACGAGTCAGTGGAGAATTTATAATCGAATTCGATGATCTAGAAGCATAACACGATTTTATCATCTTCTCGTATAATGGAAAAAGTCTACGAAGCGGCTAACGGTGCCTAGGCTGTTCTGTCTAAACTTGGAGTGGCTTGCAAAGACAAATAGGAGGATGCCCTATGAGATTTTCAAAGCAACATCGTCAATGAGATAGCCGAAGTGCTTTAAGATATTCCTCTTAGGTTATTAGATTTCTTCACATGGCTTTTGATAACCAGGTTTTGTTAGAAAACTTTGTAAGGATATTTACCATGGTTTTTTTTCCTGGAACACCGTTTTATGTTAAAAAATGGCATTAATTGTCATGACCTGAGATCGGACAATCACCAGTGTACGAGGCAAACTGAACTAGTAGCGCGGTCCATATCGCATAAGTCTCGAATATTCATAACTTCTATCCAAAAACATTTCACCAAACAATTAATAAATAATAATAAATAAAAATCTGGATTTCATTTATAAATATAAAATTCATAATAATAAAACATAGCTGTGACATCAAAATATGGAAAAAAATAATTGTAAGTAAAATCAAATAAACAAAGTATTTATATACAACCAGAAATCCACTAACAATCCGTGTGAGCATTTAACATAATATACAGACTAGGGTCTGAATAAAAAGGCAATCACTACTGATCAGAATGACTCACTGAGCGTTGAAAGTTAGGCGAATGCTATCACCAAAATAATATGAAATGTTAAAACCATAAAAGGGGGTAAGAATACTCAGTGAGAGACAATACTCTAGAACAACTCTAGGTCCTTGCATAAACTATTTTGAAAACAATTTTGAAAAGACCTCATATATGTATGTATTTATATAATATTAATATACAAGCATATATAAACATTTATTCATTTGAAAACGATTTCTCAAAACATTTCGCATAGAAGACAAACAACATGCGATCAAATATATGCTACATATACAAAGTTTTAAAAAATAAATTCTGATATAATTGATCATACACCCATAATGTATTGAAACTGTTCTCATAGCTACTTGGATGCCAAAAAATATAAAATAAAACTCACATCTGGCATCCAAATCAGGATCAAGATCAAATTAACAACCTTAAGAGCTAAAAAGAGTGTCCATTTCAAAAAGGCTAAACAGCTGATAGCTTTAAGGGCTAAAACAACACCCGACACCCTAAATGTCTCAAAGCTAAAGCATAATTGTCACGACCCATTTTCGGACCATGACCAGCGTACGAGGTGGTCGTCTATGGGAGGCCAGCCCAACTCGCACAAGCCTCAGAGTACATAGGTTAGCTTGCAACATGCACGGACGTGCGTTCCAGAAACCCATAAAATTTAAATATAAGACCAACGTGCATTGCACCATCATCTACACACGTAGAAGGAGTTCAACGTCCTCAGATCCCTACGCAATGTGCGTAGACGACGTTCAGCAGAACTCGGTTCCACCCAGAATAAGATCTGCGTGCACAGAACTCCATACAACTCATGTAGATGACCTGAAATCCCCATGGATTATTCCCAGATGATGAATCACGTGCGCAGAACCATTCCAATCCACACAGAAGGTCTTAGGCACGTTTATGGTCCATCTTAACGATTATCTACGCGAACGTAGACGGCCTACACAGCCCACAAATCAACCATGACCATGCTCAACGTCATAGATACTTTTACTATGCGCGTAGATGTCAAAATTTCACTCCTCACACATGATCCCAACTTAAAATCATAAATCCCACTATTCTCGGGACCTAACAACTCCTAAAACTTGCAATTCATCATCTTGAAATTTATGTAAACATTTCCAACACCTTAACATCATCTCATACATTCGAGATCAAATTGGAAATGAATTGACGCCATTTGAAATCAACTGTTGTTCCACCGGAGACCTTGTTGGAACTGGTCAAAACGCTACAGGAAAATTTCATCAGAACAGACGGGGTATTACATACTTCCCCCGTTAAAAGAAATTCGACCCAGAATTACAAAAGGTCTCAAATCAGAAGGGTTGCAGAGGTCCATACGACATAAGAGCTAACCAATCCCTCATTCATATCAAATCCTAATACCCTCATGTTGAAGAAAACATCCAAGTCCTCAAACCATATCACAGATCATGCTCTAACGAATTCTCCTTAGAGAAAACTAATGTACCTACTATTTCGTTCTCAGACTTATAAACACGCCGAAGGACACAGATTTGTGCAGAGTCAAAAATAAAATGCATTGAAAATGTAGATTATGCAAAGATAGAGACATAGACAGAAGATACTAAAGAATTCAGATACAAGTGTCAAACAAATTATATTAACCCACTATACAACAAAGTCAGCCATATGCGGACATCTACGTTGCATTTCACAGAATAGCATCTCAAGGTGCTTAATTCCATATATGCAGACTAATCTAGATATTTCAAAACATACAGAAGTTAAGGCAGAATGTACATAGGAATTATAGATATAGAAGAAATGAATAAAGACCGATGCATCAACATAGGTCAATAGATGAGGATATTCCTGACACAATTTCTCAGTGTGATGCTCTTACGAGACATTCACTGATGTTCCATCAGGAATGGGTCGAGGCTAGTCTAAGTTGTTTCCTACCCAGGGACACAGATCATGATTAGGACACATCCTACGCAGAACAGATTCACGAAATGCCAGAACATAGCAGGAAGAACTTAGGTGATAGCGCTAGTGGATGTTTAGTTGGTTTAGATGGTGATCCCAGATGTTGATATTCAATCAACTGCAGAACCTACACACATTTTCTTAATACGGAATGTCCAATTCAAAGGTGTAAGGAATCATGCCTCCGAAATTGTGTATCCAGACATTTACCATTGCTTGAACATAGAAAGTCTAATGATTGATTGGAAGTTGGCTAGTAGCATTGCAATGGCACTGATTACAGAAGTGCGATATTGATCTTTCAATCTAATGGTTCAGAGATTTTGCTTGGTCCTATAGAGGCGAAATCCATTTTGCTAGATAGGGTACGAGAGGTTCTAAAGGAGATGCTAGATTCAAATTATGGTTGACAGAGCTAGGTTATCAAATGGACTTGAGTTCAATACTAATGGCTCTAGAGTTCCCTGATTGGACTGAGGTTGAGCATACATCTCTCAATGGATTACGTAGAAAGGTGACGACTGTGGGTCTTGGATCCAGGATGGTAATCAGAAATGAAAAAGAGTATACCAGAGTTTGCTAGTTGGCATTTGACTTACCAATTGTTTAGGTTTGAGAATCAACACCCTTTCGAATTGTTGTCATCGTTGCTCTCTTTTTCCAAAACAAAGGCATAGTAGTATTACGGTCAACTTGGTGGTTGATTTACTAAGAACACTTTCGGAATAAGGTTCAATATAGGTTATTGGGGTAAGCTAGATAAGATTTAGGAGGGTTGTCTGGGTTATAGGTGCAATTGTAAGTCCAACCCAATTGCGACCGCAGAACATACAAACATTGCTAATGATACGAAACAGTTGCAAACATTGCTAAGAAAAAAAGAATAGATACAAGTTTTTCCATGAAAAGAAGCTCAGATACATGCATTGTTAAAGAAATTGGAGCAGATTCAAACACTGCTAAGGAAAATGGCTGATAGAAGGAATTGAAGGATTAGCCTCTTGATAAGCTAGATTCAAGGTCTAAGCAAATCGAGCTCAAAATCAGCTTATACACTTGAAATCAATTCAAAACATATCTAAAACTATGATCATTGATAGATGATCATCTAACCCCATTAACAAAGCTCTTTTGGCCATAGCGGTCGAAGCTTACTCGATTTGCGAAGCAATTCAAAGTGTCACCTCAAATTGAAAGTCAAATCGTACTAGAGGTAGCATCGACTTCCCTTGACAATTGTCGATAAGCTGACTATGGATTGTCACCATCAAAATGCAATTCAGTCAGACTTTATATCTTAGAGTGAATTAACCACTAGCATTCTGAGAACAATAAAAAAAATTTTGGATCACGAAATCAACAAACAAGTTGTAGGGTAGGAAAAGATTACAACAATTGCTTATCTACCACCCTTCACGTACTATGCAGGCTCGATAGGAACAAATGTTGTAAATAGTTACGCAACATCTGAATCAAACAAGGTATCTGGTGAAGTGCAAAGATATGAGGTATTCTAGAATCAAGTATTGTATTCAAAGTAGTTTAGGGTTACAAAGGTGCAGTTCACGGTTTATTGAAATAGAAATCTTCTGACAACTGGAATAGTAGTCCTGAGATTGAATTTCTCATTCTTACTACTCTTAGGAGACCTTTCAAAGATCTCGCACTAACAACTCCGAGGTATTAGCAATATGATCAAGTCTTGAAAGATGTGCTAAACAACACCCATCAGAGCGGTAGCGTGAAGTTGTTGGAAAATGTCATGCCTCAACCTACAGATAACAATGTGAATCTCTTGAATTCGCTACAGAATTTTCACTACCTTCAAAAGCTATACTTCTAATGGCAGTTCTAGCCAATATCTTATAGAGGAATGAACATATCTAGCGAATGGTGGCTCTAGCTAAGCCTTACGTCGCTGATTCAGATTTACAAACAAGACAGATAAACAGAATACAGATGTAGGGGTTAAAATACTGATGATTGCCACAATACCCAAATGTACTCCAGAAGACAAAGAAGCAAACCAGACTGACTCAATCAAAAAGATACCTAGGCTCCACAATCGACCCAGACTTACGAAACCTAAGGCTTTGATACCATCTTTGTCATGACCCTTTTCCAGGCCATGATCAACGTACGAGATGGACCGTCTATGGGAGCCCAGCCCAACTTGCACAAGCCTCAGAGTACTCAGAACTCTACCCAATTATTTCTTTTAACAACATTCATAAATAAACCAAAATATTTTCAAATCAAAATATAAAAGAGTATTAATATATATACATAAACAATCATTCAAATCCTTTATACAATAAAACAAAATTATGAACCCAAACCCTCGGTGTGGAGCACCTAATTGACCCTACCAACTGGAGGCTGGTTAAAAGGGCTATCACTGCTAAATTGTAGGCCTTACTGGACGAAGAAGCTAAATTACCTAAAAATGTTAAAGGAAGGGGGTGAGAAAACTCAGTGAGGAATGACGGTCCAGAATGTCTCTGGGACCTCACATAAACTGTTTTGAAAAAATTTAGAAAACTTTCACATGCAACATATACATGTATAAGCATATAAACTCATTATACATACTATTAGAGTTCGAACATGTTTCAAAAAACATTTCATAACTAGAGCAGAAAATATGCAGTCAGACAAATTCTATAATAGACAAAGGAGTAGACAACGCATGCAGCGTATTATACTGAGTTATATTATCCAGACAATATAGTATTTCATACATAAATATTTTATTATATAATCCAGAATTTTATACAGATCTAATGATCAGTAATCATACACCTGTATTATATTGATACTGCGCTGGCCAGACCAGGTCTCTAATAGAGAATCAACAACCTCAAAAGTCTCAACTACACCCGATTCAGGAAGGGCAAACAACTGACAGCCTTAAGGGCCCTAAATAGTACTCGACACCCTAAGGGTCTTAAGGCTGTAACAGACAAACAAAACTAATCAGAGGGTATACCCGGGAGCATTGCAGTCCTTGGGCTCCAGTAAAATATACCCCTCCAGTCTACAGTATAATGTGCTAGAGGGGAATGAGCAACAACACAGACTCGATAGATTTATTATACCTCGTATAATAAAATAGCAGACAATAGACACTGTGACATATAATATCAGACAATGGCCTGTAGGCGTGGTATAATAGATAGTAGTATCAAACATATATATATATATGGACTAAGCCACCAGAATCAAACATAAAGTATGTGGGCATTTGCCACTAGATCAGATAAGTCTCGTGTGTCTGCGCGATACACACGAGTCCTCATTTTGCCCTGGAACTCAGGCATAATAGAGCATTGGTATACCAAAGGCCACGTTACCTCGTAGTTAGGTCTTCAGAGTGAGAGTCAGAGTGATATATGTATATACATACTTATACATATATTTACATATTTATATATAGTTAGATATATATATATATATATATTAACTGAATATATAATACCTATTTAAGTTATCAGACATATTGCAAAGTATTTAGCAGACAAAGTATGTGTCAGACGAAACTTATATTAGCATAATATAAAATAAAATATGTAGCAGACAGAAATGCAACAGTTCATTTTCAGAAGTATATGTATTTATACTTACATATCAGAAGCCGATACTAAGTGTGGTTATTAATCACACAATTTAATTATTAATAGCCACAACATTATTAAACCAGGTTCATATTCAAACCAAACATAATAAAGCATATAATTTTCAGAAGACACCTCCTATGTGTCTGAAGTTGACATCGTGCTCACCTGGACGACGAGCCAATACTCCAACTCATAGTCCATTGGTGAATGGTTGGTCGCCTCGAAAGTTAAATAGAGCTGACAACAAACAACGTCCAATCTTTGAAACCAACAAAGATTTAAGTTAATCTAGGTCTCCCATACCTAAATATATCAAAAGAAAACTCAGATTTAACCAACAAACCATCCAAAATTGTTCAAACCCGTTGCTCCCTCTCAAGAACAAACCTATTTCATTCAAATTCCTAAATCCTCAAAACAACAGCTCAATTCGGGCTCTTTTGAGTTCATACTAACTTAATCTAACGTTCTTCAACTTACAATTACACAGAAAGAGTAGAAAATTTGAACCCTAGCCCTCAAATAAACTCATTTCATTCAAACACCAAAACTTCCAAAATCGGAGTTAAAACCTTAATATTTCAACCCCAAACATCCATAATGTAACAATATTTAACTCCCATTAACCTAGATTTGACTAGATCTAAAACCCTAACTCAAAATGTCATCTTACCCAAAATGGGATCCCAAGAGATTAAATGATGAAATGGAAGGAAGAGATGTGTTAAAGGAGTAATCTTACCTCAAAAAATTGAAAGGATTCAACAACAGACCATGAGAAGTGAAGAGAGATGGATTGAGAGAGTTTAGAAGTGTTTTGGTGTGGAAATGAAGAACAGAAGGTCGGGGAAGGGGTAGTTATAGACCCACAGACCGACACACAATATTTTACCCACTTTCAGTAGAAACATGGCAATTTATGTGCATTGCATGGCATCTAAGCACTTAGAGTCAGCCCTGCGAATGCAGGTTAGCTTGCAACATGCACAGACGTGCGTTCCAAAAACCCAAAAAATTTCGATCTAAGACCAACGTGTGTTGCACCATCATCTGCGCATGGACAAGAAGTCCAACGTGCTCAGATCCCTACACAGCGTATGTAGACGGCGTTCAGTAGCACTCGGTTTCACCTAGAACAACATCTACTTGCACAGAACTTCATACAATGCACGTAGACGACCTGAAATCCCTACGGATTATTCCCAGACGATGAACCGCACGAGCAAAACCATTCCAACGTATACAAAAGGTCTTAGGCACATTCATGGTCCATCTTAACGATGATCTATGTGCACAGTAACCCTATACAGCATGTGTAGATGCCCTACACAACCCAAAATCAACCATTTATGCGTAGATATCTTCCAACAAGCTATATGCACAAAATTTCACTCCTCACACATGATCCCAACTTAAAATCATAAATCCCATTATTCCCAGGACCTAACAACTTCTCAAACTTGCAATTCATCATCTTGAAATGCATGTAAACATTTCCAACACCTTAACATCATCTCAGACATTCGAGATCAAATTAGAAATGAATTGATTTCATTTGAAATCAATTGTTATTCCAACAGAGACCTTATCAGAACTGGTCGGAACGGTACAAGGAAATTGCATCGGAACGGGCGAGGTATTACAATAATGAAACTAATCAAAAAGAGCATATTTGCAAGCATCAATAAATGAACTCTAGCAAGATACATTCAACTAGATTGCAGTACAGTATACTACAAGAGTATGATAAATAATATAGTCTCACTACTTCAAAGATTTATCATAACTAACTATTAAATTGTAATATTATTAGAAAATTAAACATGGGACCAGAATCAGAATTAGATATAATCATAATCAGATGTGGACTGCTGCTGTAAAAAAAATAAATCGCGTGTGCTTGAGCTAGACACATGGGGTTACCATCTTACCTTGGTAACTAGGCCTTGACAAAATAGTGGTATACCTGTAGGGTTTCAATATACGTTAAAAAAAAGTTTAACACAACGGAAGCAAACAATTTTCTTCAAAAACCAGCCAAGATACACTCACGAAAACCATAATCAAAACATAACAATAAAGAAACAAGGATGCAGAATTTTATACCTTCTCCTTGCAAGCTATGTGTGTCGAATTATTTAACACCAAAAGAGCCCGTACCGAAACTAAAGTTAAAGTACCTTTCCCCTGCCTTGATGCCAATGTAAAGGACTACAAATCACTACTCCTCTCTATGTTCACACATATCCAAAAACTATATGGTAAAGGGGATGTGCTAGCAACAACAAATATGTCCAATAAACTTAGGGCATTCAGTTTTGGTTTTTGGAAAAGAGAATGATGTCTCTTTCTTTAAGCCATGACCAGAACTTGTTTTGAACGCTCTTGAAGGAAAGAAGAAAGGGTTTTGGTTATGTTTTTTTTTTTCTCAAAGTCAGCGGACATGGAAGAGAAGATGAGAGAGTGTTGTGTTGGAAGAAAGGCACGGTTTTGCATCTCCTAGGGCAGCCAGATTTTACATCATTAAAACCACTCAAATTCTCAAATAAAATCAGTGTTTTTAGGCACTTAAAACATCTCAATATCTGCTAAAAAACTATCATAAAACCGTCCAAAATTCATTTAAATGTAGTGTCAAATTTTGACCAAACTAGTTTAGGTTTTTAAGAATCCTTTTTCCAACACAAACTCTTCCTTTCTTTTCTTCTTTTAATTTTGATAATTCAATCAATGTCCAGGCCGAAATTCACATCCAATGTGGGCCTCATATGACCAGAAATTATTTTATCCAATAAAATAAATGCACCGGTAAAAAGACAATTTTACCCTTAACCTGGTTTTTGATCGTGTGCGATCCTGTAAGTCTATTCAATGTTGGCAATGGGCCTTGGGCCGATAAATCATAGGCGGTCTCTGGCAAAACACTATGATTACCCAAATTGAATAGATGTTAATTGGCATTAACAAGACCTAATGCAAACTTATACGATCCTTTGCCTCCCGATATCCTGATTAGCATAAGGCATTGACCTATTCATCCTTATTTATTGCTGAATCTTTTTCTTGACTATCTGGTAAGATTGATTATGTCAAATAAATGATGTCTCTCATCATTTCATTTGGTCGTGGTCAGACACTACTCAATCTCTACCAATCAAGTGGCCGGTGATATCTTCTCTCTTTACGAGAGGGACAATCCCTTCACTTCACTCATGTTTCTTTGCGAGACTCCCTGCATACCCAATCATACTCATACTTGTCAACCAGTTATGACCACGTTATGCGTATGTCAAAGTATATGACAAATCACCAAAAAACCCATAGTGATTTTAGGTCTGAGGATTCAAATATAAGCATTGCATAAGAATGACTTGCCACCATGCAATATTCTCATTAGCGGACCAGATACCTTGTTCCAAACTTTGTATCTATGAACTTTGATAGATATTCCTTATCCATGACCCGTAGAACATGATCATCCCACAGAGCTTATACTAGTCTTAGTTTATTTCCACTCCCATGGTTATAATTGACAAGGGATATTTAGAATGAAATTTTTTATCACATCCAGGTTCTACTATCAAGGTCCTCAACCTTGATAACTCAAGTGTCGAATGTTCATTCATGGACATTTTAACAACCATATATGCACAGAAAATAAATGAATGAGGAAAATAATGCCTCATATTTTTATTTCTAAAATAAAAGGTACATATACAATGAATTGGGGCTAGGGCTTACACTAACAATCTCCCACTAGCACTAGTCCCAATCAGATATATTCCTAAGACTAAAAGACCTTACATGAGAGTCATGTCTATCTCTAGGTAACTGCTTGGTCAAAGGGTCTGCCACATTGTCTTCACCCGCAACGTGGATCAGCTTCACATCTCCTCTATCGATGATCTCTCGAATAAGATGGAACCTTCTGACTATGTGTTTGGGTTGCTGGTGTGAATTGGGCTCCTTAGCCTGTGCGATGGCCCCATTGTTGTCACATAATAGCTCTATGAGATCTAGGATGCTTAGGACGACTCCTAGTCCTGAAATAAATTTTTTGATCCAAACAGCTTTCTTTTGCAGCTTCTGAAGCTGCTATATATTAAGA